>OZ020614.1:47193450-47375950 GCA_963971575.1 Liopterus haemorrhoidalis | reverse complement strand
AACTAGAAAGCTCTTGGTAGTGGGGGAAATTCGAAAGGTCACAAACTTTACAACCAACCATTTTAAAATATCTGACGCACTCTTTCATTATAAAAACACGTCTCTTTACATCCACTAATAGGACACTCGTAAGGTAGCTCTTAGGGGGTGGAGGTTTTGGTCGGACGGTAGAATTGTGATTGTAGACAATACCCTCCTTCCAGTGTATTTTTATTCAATGGTTCAAATGTTAGAATGCAGTATTGCTCTTATGGCAAATGGGAGCGATGTTGTCAAACATTGCAAAAGTGTATAATTTAATGTTCTTTTGTTGTTAAAAAAGCAGATAACATGGTACAAAACTGAATAACCATTTGTGGAATACCGTGGTTTTACAAAACAGCGCCGGTAACGTATCCAAGAAGGGAAAGGACAGTCTTTAGTATAACCCATTAGAGAGTATGAAAAAGAACTACTCCGTTTGCTCTTCACTGCAATTTAACGTTTAAAGGAAATATACACACAAGATACTCATATTAATAATGTTAACTTTTTTTCATTTCATGCATTAATAGTTCAATTCAGGAAAAAGAAAATTAATATACAGTATTCAGCATGTATCTTAAAACATCTGTCTAATTACACAATTGGCTGCGAAATAGAGATTTTTTTCTGCTCTTTCAGATTTAAAAAATTATTTCAGTTTAGGATTGACCAGAAGTTTTAAAAGTTTATTTTGTTCAATAGCAATCGTTAGTTTTCAAAGAAGCGACTTGCAAATAACGTTTAAATTTAAGTACATTTTTACTCTGAATAATTGATGTCGTGGCCTTTTTGTAATAGTGGCAGAAGGAGATTAAAGCTACCGGCTTTTAACAAAGAATCCTCCATATAATCCAGTATATAGTCCTCTCACTTGTTACTCATAGTCGTCCCATAAAATTTTTCACTGAGATTTAATATTAACGCATATTATTTGAAATTAAATTTATTAATATTATTAAATTAAGTACACAATTATTTTAGAACGGTGGTTTTTTAAATTTAGCTTCCCTTCACATTTTTTAGGGTTCGAACTAACAGAAATAAATGTTCTTTTCAGAGGCTTTAATTTATTTTCTTCCACTGAAAGTGTTCGGTTCTGGTACCCAACCGCATTTTCCTTATATTCTTTTAACACTTAACATGTTGTCGCTTTCGAGTCATTTTGCAACAAATTTCCAAATAATCATCTATCACTATTTCTGGCAAGTGCACAGTTATGTACAGGGATTTTTTCGTTAACTGATAATGCCCTACCGTTTAGCTGCTACATAATGTTTCAAAAACTTCATTTTCATTGTTTTGTCAGACTGTAGTCAAAAACTGCAACTAAGTTCTTTAAACTGGAATCTTTAATAAGACTAAAGTAACTGCTTAATCCCCGCCCCCTTTGATGGAACATTAATGTGCAATTGAAAATAAATATCGTTAAGACAAACAGTATAATTATGTAAGAAAAAGTCATATGCCTTTTCAACAAAAGGCAGTGCTTAAACCCACCTCTTTAAATAACATTAAATTGCTATTTAAATTGTCTAGAATATGCATTTTATTGATGATTCTTTAAGATCTTCTTCTTAACCCTTTAGCCTTTGTTTCTATTAGGTGTGTGGGAGTTTGTGTTTCTAAGTTGGTGATTTTTTCTGTAACTCTTTCCATATATTTCTGTACTTCGTAATGGCTAGACGGCCACGCGCCCCGATGCCAGGCCGTTCCTAGGGCTCTGCCCATGACACCGGGGCCCCGGGAATTTTCCTCGGCTACCCCCCCCCTCTTGTCGGGCCTGTTCGTGTCAAGACTTTCTCTGAAAGTCAAACTCCTGATTCGGTCAAAATTATTCTTTGAGAATAAATGTAATAGATATTTTCTTTAATATTTGATGGTTAAAAACGTCAGCGACGGCAATGCTTTTTTCTTTTAACAATGATATATTGGTTTACGTTTGAATCCGAATAAAAATCCATATAAACAAATTCTATTCAAAGAGTCTCGTTTTCTGTTTAGCTTTTTATAATAGTTTTTGAAAAATCGTGTAGATACCAACAAACGTCAATATTTAATAAACCTTTTCTCATAATTTTGTTACATTTCTTTTACTAATACATAAAATTAAATAATCTTAACCATTAACCTTATTTAATTTTTTTTCAATTCTTCTTCTTTTTTAAAAATCCTTTTCCTGAGGTCTTACATTCCTCCTGTGGCCGACCCTGTTCTCGGTTATGACATACAGACTTAAATATGATTTCACTGCTACGTGCGTAAAGTCGCGTACACATTTGATAAACGAATATGAACAAATAAATAATTTCAAAGTTTGAACGTATCAACGAGCACCAACGAACATAAACGTACAACGTGAAACAATACAAATTTTACAGCATTCGATATTTCAAGAGTTCAGGGGAAAAAATGATCGGAGTCACAAAAAATTCCATTTTCTAAAAACGAATATAAAGTTTAAAAACTCATCGTCTGCTTGGCCTTATGAATTTTAGGATTATTATTATTCTCAGACATATTAAACTTATTGACTATTATCTATAGAGTAAAGAACATTTAAATTACGAGTGGAAAAAAGGAGCTCAAACTTAAGAAATATGAGACTTGTTTTTCTCTACAAAGGTTAAGTAAAATCTAAAGCTATTCCTAAAGTTTGCGGAGCTGTGTGCAAATATAAATCGGAGTCAAAAAAAAAAGCGGATATCCAAGTCATGACAATAAAAAACGTATGCAAGTGGTGGATAACACCATCGCTAGAGCGGAACCGGAAAATCTACGCCCCCTTGCACACCATTATGACCAGCTTTGGTAAAATGGTGTAGAAAAAAAGCATGTAGGGTTAAATTCAAAACTTTATATTGATATTAATAACTGCGTTTAAAAAAAAGCAAAATGTATTTCGAAGAATGTAAAACAGGATATTGAAAAATTGAATACTTTTATGGACTCTATGATCATTTTCTCTTGGATTTAGATTTTTAACGTGCTCATCTATTTAAACCAGAGGTTGATAACCACTGTTACGCAGAACACTAATGTTCCGTGAAATTATGTCAAGTGTTTAGCGAAATTATGACTCAGTTTCCTTGTATGTACGTATATAATATTAATTTTGGTGTTCCACGTGTTCAAAAGTGTTCCACGAATTCAACAAGGTTAAGAACCACTACTTCAGATAGTATTTTCGTATTTTTTAAAATCATTCGAAAGCTCTAAATACAAACTAATATCTAACAGTAATATCTCCAAATTGACAAATAATGGAATACGATTATTCTTCGAGACTTTTCATTTGTGGTCGGTCTTTGAAGTTCGCGTATTAAAGTAGAGAAAGCCATGCATTCTTAAAACGTTCCGGGATGTGATTGTTATTGTCCTTGTTTGGATTTACCTATCTATAAATCCGGGAGGCTTGAGTTACAGCGTGTATTCTATTTTTATTCCGGGATTATTAAGAAAAACCACTTAATAGGAAACTGCAAAAGGAATATTAGATAAATCTTGCTGTAGAATTAATCGTTCCTGTTATGTAAAATAACTTAAAATACCTATTTACGTAGAAACTAAAAGGTAAAAGAAGAAAACCAGTTCTATGGGATCTCCTAGATTCCTACTAGTAACTACCTTGCCTAGTATCTAGTTACTGCACCATCATAAATTCAAATATTTATTAGAGATTGTTTTACTAGCGAAAATAGCTTTGATAATTAATTTCTTACTATTTGTAGATCACCTAAAACTATATATAGTTATTAAATGTTTATGAGACTGTGTGTACTACAAATATTTCACAAGATTTCAAAAGAGCCTTCATTGTTGACCGTCAAATATTAATTATTAACAAATATTTCATAATGTTGCAAAAAACACAGGTTACCAGATGATTCATCTTCCGCACACAAGAGTTAATACTTTTTTATTGTTTTTAACAAATAATAAATAAACAGGAATCTTCTCATCAAATTTCAACTGAGTGCGTCACTAATATATGTATATAAATTTTCCTAAACTGCAAAAAATGTACAATAAAAGTACGATACATTTTACATATATTTATATGAAAAGTATGTAATCGTAAAATTTTCAAGCTTAACATAAATTATAAATAGATAACCCAATATTTTTAAACTTTTATTGTAGATTTGTGTGAGGTTTGGATGGAGATGAAAAAATATTTGAAAATATAAAAAGTGAAAAACTGTAAGATTGTAATCCAGGACGTATTGCAATGTGGAAGTTCTTGACAAAGGTTCTTAAAAGGTTTCGAGCCAGTGATGATAATGATATCTCCTCATACGTGCGCGTATGTTGCTTACAAACTTTAAAATTATTGGCTTTAGTAAATGAAAATCCTTCTCAATATTTTTCTGGACTATGTAACGAAAAACTAGAGGGTTGTTGTTACGGGATTATCTAACGAGCTATTTATAAGACTTAGGAGAGTATGCCAGTGAAATCTGTTTAATGTCTTAATCTGCTAAGACGTGATAAGAAAACTTAACATCCTCTCCAGAGAAGCAGAATCCGTTGGTCTGATCATGAAAATAAAGGACAAATCGATGAGGTTTACTACTCTTAACACAAACATATATTTCCTTTATTACTGGTCAGCCCAGCGAAAACGTCAACAACTTCACCTATCTGGGAAGGTATAGTTTCCAACCAAAATGGTGCTATTGATGATGTTAAAGCTAGGATTAATAAAGTTTAGCCTGCTTTTGAAATATTGAATTATATATACACATTTCTCCAAACACCATAACCCTACTAATAAACATAATTTGTAGGTGCTAATAACCGAGCTGCTGGAGCAGTCCTAAATAACCAATTTAAAAATATATATTTAAGAACAATATTCTTATATTTTGGCCCAAAATGATAACCAACGAATGCTACTGGGAAAAAGCTAACATAACGCTAATCGTAATCTCATATTCGAGTGAAGAAATGGCATTGGATCGCACACACTCCTTAGAGTGTGACTTCTTCTTAAAGAGGTTCCAACTCTATTAGCTGGACAGCGCTTGTCTAACTCTATCTTGGAGCAACTCTATCCTCATGGAAATTGCAAACGAGGCAGATCCGTCTACACCTGGCTTTGCTTTACTCTCAAAGTCTTTGAAAGCGACAAATCCTGGAGGGAGCTTAAACACCTTACTCAAAGTAGATTAAAGTACCAGAAATATATTAAGAACCTATGCTTAAGATGACTATACTGATTTTAACTAAATTAAACCTTACTATAGATAACAATATTTTCTTTCAATTGATATAGTTTTATACCTACAGAAATATGTGTACTGCTTGGAGAATTACCTGATATATTAAATCTTATTATGGGTTTATAAAGGTGTTGACAAGCAACCACGGATCCAGGGCCGTCTTAATATTCGGCGCCCGTGGGCTACTAAAAATAATGCGCCCCTCTTCATAAGAAAATACACATCCAGAACAATCCAGTAGCAATGTTTTTGGCGCTCTTGGCAAATAAAGTAAATTGATTAAACAAAAAACAAAGCTCTTGACTTTCCCAAATCCAAGTGAAGAGCAAAACAAAGGTCCACACCTCTCAAAATTCAAGCGAGGAGCAAAAAAAAGGTCTTCGTCTCTGCAATGGCGTCCTTGGCAGAGCCCCGTTCTGTACATAACAACAATAAAAATGCCAAAATGCCACCCCCAAAAGGCTTACGCTCCGGGGATATAGCCATTTAGCCCTGTGGTTAGGGTTGCCCTGCACGGATCCTTCACTCCAGGCTTCTGGAGAGCCTGTTATACAAACCCTGCCGATATACAATTGTGGAGTTTATGCTAGGATCCAGTGCCCGAATAATGCAGAGTCATTGCCTTCTGAATCCTGCAGATCTCTGAAATGGCAAGATATTTGCAAGTGGGAATTATATCGTTTTCGTTTTTAAATGAAACTTTCAGACCTCTCAAAACACCAAGTATTAAGATTTGAGCTTAATTTTATAAGCAAGGTACAGCTTCCTAAGCTCAGACAATGAGTCTACATAAACCTTGTTATATTTATTTATTTTTTATTTATTTATTTATTTATTTATTTATTCAAAGAGCGAGGCCACAATAATGTATACATATAAATACACCTCCTTGAAGTTATTAGGATATATTTTGTAATAAAACTATTAATCCATTCTTTAATATATAATTCTATAATTCCATTGATTACATTAAAGTAATCTTGAACAACCTAGACTGGGAAAATAAAGGAATCTGAATAAATGTAAAGAATGTCAAACTTAAATTTTGCAGACAAGATAGTCATCCTCTTGGAAAGTGCTAAAAATATTAACATAATGTTAAACAGTGTCAATGTGGAGAGTAAAAGCCAGGTCTCATTATAAAATATTAAAAAAAAACAAAAGTTTTAACAAAGGTCATAAGACAAAAAAATGCCAATTAGCACTCGAGACATGGAGTACGTCGATGAAATTATTTATTTAGGACATCAAGTTTCGTTTAAAAACAACTCATAGATGAAGGCATGTAAACAATATTGAAGAATCAACAGTATCATCTCTAGGGGTTTTGGCGCTCAGATACAATAGCGCCCCTAAAAATTCCAGTAATAACAAAGAAAAAGGCGAGCTTCACTCATTTTAGCGCCCCTAGAAGAACGCGTACCGATGCGTCGCATCGCCTGCTTACTGTGTAGATCCGGCCCCGAAAATCAAGAATCTTGATAGCGAATTTCTCCCCTAAAATTCTATGTAACTTCATTATATCAATACTGTTCTTTCTTATAGAGTCCACTGATAAATTTGTCAATTTCTTCAAATATGTCGAAGATTCAGCGAGCGATACTTTAAATATCTCAAGAATGCATAAAAACTTATGTATAAGAAGGAAATGATATAGGTTGTCCAATAAGTTTGTTCCGTTGTTTTTAAAGGCATAATTTCTTCCAGCAGGAATTACCTGTCACCGAGTGTTATATATTATTTTGTAATTCTTATTTTCCCCTGATAGAATCAATATTCAGTTTGTCATTTTCGTTTGTTTAAAATAAATTTATATGTCCAGACTTATGGTATAAGTTATGAGTTCTGGAGCTTCAAGTCGATAGAAACGGATAATTCCGACAGCTACTTTTCTAAGGGTTTAATCGGGGCTGTACTAGATCTTTATTTGACCATTTCTTTATTTGATAGCGACAGGCGATGAAAATTGGACGTTTTTATGTGAAGGTGAAACAGCGAAAACGATGGGTAGACAAAGGCCAGCAACCAAGCTTGCTCGTCAAACAAAATCGCCATCCTCACAAGAATATGCTCTATATTGCTGGAGAATGGAAGACATTATTCACTGGAAGCTGCTTGATTAGACGATCAAAACTGAGGTCTACTGCCTACAACTTCGGCATTTTGTCAATAACGTTGAAATCAACTATTTAAGAGGACAGTGCTTGACTCTGAGTCTCAGATCCTACAAAAATAACCATTCAGGAGTTATATTTTGAGGTTTTTCAGATCCGTGGCACTTCCTAGACCCCGCCTTCTGACTATCTCCATTTCCTCACTTTTAAATGCTTTTGGTAGAGTTACATTCAATCTTCTTTTTCTTTTTCTTAGCGTTTTCCCGTTGGTGCAAGGTTGGTGGTAGAGTTACATTCAATGATGAGGAAAAATTGCAGAACTGGCTCAAAAATAAGTTTGCTTCAAAAGATATTACTTTTTACCAACGTAGAATCAAGAAACTACTAGATCATTGGGAGGTAGTAGTGAATATGGAAGGATGATACATATTTAATTAACAAAAATTTAATTTTGTTGAATAATGTAAACAAATTGCCTCGTAAAAACGACCCGAACTTATTGGATAGACCAATAGAGGTGCTAGAAACTTGAAATGTATGTAGGCTGATCACATCATTTGTGCTGAAGAATAGAGACAGACCAAATAGACAACTGAATGAACTCCAAGAGACGGAAAGAAAAGGACAGATGGATAAAACGCTGGTTAGATGACTTGAACCAGTTCAGTAAAATGTAATGTAGAAAATCCAATGACAGGAAAAGTAGACAAAGCATACAATTTCAGTGGATATAGTGATGAAAATAAAAGAGGACAGTGGTGAAGAAGTTCTGGAAAAGAACACAATACATCCGTCAGTTCATGTGCATACATCGCAAAAGTTGGAGAGCGCAAAAAATAATCAAACTAACGTAGGAGTCAATGTAATGTAATGAGTCAAAAAAATATGTATGAATTTTCTAAACTCAAAAAACCCATTTTAATATTAATAATAAATGCGGAAAGGGATGTGGGGTATCGTAAAAATCTAACGTAAACACTTTTCCAAAAATTATAAATTTCGTCAATAGTCTGTTCCGGTGTAAGAAACCTTTTTATGACTTGCCATTTTTGCGTATCAGTTGATCTTATTGCATATTCAAACCGGAAATTCTTTATTAACCAGCCACAATCACGACCACAATGTACTGAGAGAGACTAACGTAAGCAATATTATGAATAATGCACGATTTTTTTCTTTTTTAATTTATAATTAGAGGTGACAATATGAATAAGAATACTTCAGCTGTTTAAATGTCTGTTCACCACAAATTTACCATTTACGTTAAGAAATAACCAAAGTACTTGTATTTGTGAAGTCTTCCGTTAAAAACTTAGGTATCAGACTAGATGTGGTCAGATGTATTTCCTTAATTGGATGGTGCATCAGATTTCCTTATCTTCAACTAAAAACCCCAAAAAGTCTCGAGAATTATGCTTTTCTTTTTGTGTCTCGTAATAATTAATCTGAGACACCCGCGACTTTTTGTATAATTATTCTGAAGTACCTACTCATTTTACAAAATTAAGATTAAAACAATT
The DNA here is from genome assembly GCA_963971575.1 of Liopterus haemorrhoidalis. NCBI lineage: Eukaryota > Metazoa > Arthropoda > Insecta > Coleoptera > Dytiscidae > Liopterus > Liopterus haemorrhoidalis. Next base: position 47,367,070 of record OZ020614.1, on the reverse strand, counting down.
ATTTATACCAGTGTACACGATTAAAAATCAATCAGTATTTCAGGCATGTAGGGGAAGATGCCGCTGACTAATAAGACCGGTCGAAACGTCACACTGACCACGTGGCTTTCATATCTATGACCGGAGGTCTAGAAACAGAGAACTTACCTTATTTACACCTATGCGCATATCTAGTCGTTTGGGAACCTATTATTATTTTTTAAATTTTTATGTCACTATAAAATTTAAATTAAAAAATCGTAGCGTTTTTTTTTTTGCTTCGAATTCATGTCTTCATTAAATTAATAAGAAATATATTGACAAATGGTTTAATTTTTTTTGTCAATTTCAGAAACATATTTCTCAGTATTTTTTTTACATTGGTCTATTTCTGCAACGAGGCTATTCGCCGATGCCAGGGGGCGAGCTCCTACACCTGAATGAGGGGTAAATGATTGTGAAAATGTGTAGTTATGTTAACATATTATTCTCGCCCGAATAATATCACCAACTGGGACTTGAACCCGCCATCTACCCCCCATTTACAATTCAGCCTGTTTTTACCAGTCAGAACTGCATGATTTAACGAACTTCTCACGGTTAACAATGCGTTATTTGATTTATAAGTATTTCACTACTATAAATGATTTATTCGTCTTTGATACTTTTAAAACAAAAAAACTAAAGTAATTCAAACAATGAATCACGACGTATAATAGTAGAGCCTACAAAACACAACATACTGAATCTACACACATGAACTCGGTTCTCAATTGTTATTTTTTTTTTATTATATTTTTAATTTCAAAACACACTAACGTAGTCATTAATACATAAAATCCATAACATTATTAGCCATAATTTATCCACGAATTAAAAAAATAATTGATTTTGTCAAAATCCCAAATACTGCAATATTTACCAAAAACGAAATCTGATAAAAAAAAAACCTCTCATACGTTTCCAGTTTCCATCAATGCACATTAGAATTTTTTCAGATTTTTAGTTTAGCCCTTTGCGTTAAAGGGTGCGGGACAGTAATTTTTGTACTTTTTAGAAAAAAATATAATTTTTTCATTAAATACATATTTGTTCATATTTATCTCGTGATGGGTTTTTTTAACTATCAGTATTTTTCCTATAAGTTGGTCAAAGAGTTGTATAAGCATGCCCAATTTCAACTAATTTGTTCAGCCGTTTGGCTACAATTTCTATCGTACTGATAGACACAAACGTGACGTTATAAGTGTTTTTTGGTGGTTACCTACAAAACTCTAAAAATGTCAGTTTTTCATGCCATTAAATTTATTGCACAAATTATTTTCTACTAAAATTAATTAATTTTATAATTTAAACAGTGCGTGATATTTTTGGAACAAATTACTGACATTGTTCTAGGTAATAGGTGCTTTACTTTTACAAGTAAAATACTTGGCTTAGCTTACACCTAAGTAAATTGACTTGGTTTACCTAAGTATTTCTAAGCAACACAAAATGAGCGGGTTATGATGGAACATTTTTATCCACATTTGTACATAGGGGAGACCGGGGCTGGTTCTTACAAGGGCAGGTATTAACAGGCTGATTCATGCCAAACTTTTGGTCAAAGAAAAGAAATAAACACGATTGCCGTGTTTGTAAACAATGCTAAACGTGTCGAGACTCGTCAGTTTCGACTGTGCCACATGTAAGAAGACTTGGTCTCATGCAAAGTGCATTAAAGGTGATTTATTGAGATATATATGTACGAACTGCAATTCGGACGACGATTACAAAGAGTAGAATTTCTGTGTTAGGATATTAAGGCTAGAGTTTCTATTTTTTTGTGTTAATTACCGTTGTTTTTTTCAAAGAAGATGTTTATATAACTTTTTGTTAATTATATTATATATATTATAAAAAAAATAAATGTTGATTTTTGTAGATTAACTGGTGTTTAATTATTTGGAAAAAAGTTCAAATTTTATAATTACCCTTCCTGTTAAAACTTACCCCAGGGCTGTTAGAACTAGCCCCAAGGCTGGGGTAAGTTTTAACATGTGAGTTTCTTTGGAAAAAACCGTTGTTATTCAGAAAGTAATACGTAAACAACCATTTTGATATGCTTTATGTAAAGTCCTATAAATTATGAATTACATGGTCTAAAATCATATCTCTAACGCAAGAGGTTGGATAGCTATGGAAGTTAGTTTCAAAATTGTTAGAACCAGCCCCGGTCTCCCCTAAATTAATTTTGCCTATAAAGACCAATTAATATTTTAAAGAGGAAATAAAAGGGAGGAAAAAAACTTATTTTACTTTATTACATACTTTTAGTTTTATAAATGGAACGTTTTCCAAACTTAGATAAACTAAGGTAAGGTAAAGAATACTTAAAATTTATATTTGAAAAGATTATTTGTCATATAAATAGGTTAAACACATTTTACTAAAATAATTAGTAAACAAGTCTTTTTCTATCGCATAAACTCGTTTGAAACAAAACCACTATGTTAATCTAATTATTTAATAACAACTCGTAGAAAACAAAAACAATGCATGCTACATTTGTTTATTATTTAAAAATACTCTTTAAGTTGATTCATTATTCATTAGCAAATCAGTACAATTTGTAACGTAATTTCCAAAAATATAATTAAATATAATGATAGTATATCAGAACCACATTTATCTCTTGGCGTCCCTAACCTTGATCGTTTTGTTTTAAACTCGTAGCTTCCGGTTTTCTGATTGTCAATGTTGATTTACAACCTGTTATTTAGAATTCTAAAACGGTAGCAATTATGCTTTGTCATTGTGAGCTATGTGTCCATATGTAGTTTAATGAAAGATTTATGAAATAACGTTTAAGATTTCTGTCTGCCATCACGTTGTTGTTTGATTGCCAACTCAACTGACTCTTTCAACTGAATATTTCTGGGAACAAATATAACAATTACAGTTACATTTATGTTTGATGTAACTCAAAAAGTAGGACTCAACATCAGTAAAAATCTAAATAACTCAATTGTCAATAGACATAGTCATGAAAAGAATACCAGTTTGCAAGTTAATGGAAAAGCTATAATTTTAATATGTTGCATTGTCAACAGTTTAACACTGTGAAGTCCATCAAAATATATTATAAATAATGGTCAATGCATATTAATGAGCTTTGTATAACGCTAAAAAGGATACTTTATGGCAGTGATTCTCAATCACTGTGCCGCGAGATGTTTGTTAGTGTGCCGCCAGATTTTTTAGAATAACTAAAATACTCGTTGACAGAACGGTAACTTAGAAAAATTTGAATCTATTGAAACACATTGCTATAAGAAAATTAAACCAACAATTATTGAGCATTTGAATTAATTGGAGCAAAATATTGAACATTTTTTCCAACTTTACAAATGGAAAAATTTGACTGGGTCGGAAATTGTCTAATCTAAAAAATAGAGACTCTTGCCAACCAGCTTTTAAATCTTTGGAAGTACTAACTACTCCAAGTATTTATATTTTTGAAATTTTACTTTTTACTTATAAAACTTACACTTATTGACAAAAAAATCATAGAGCAGATCAACATACCGCCTTACATCCACAAGTGATCTGCTTGAGGTGACTACGACAGAAATGATTGACAAAATCCACGATATGGTCTTGAGTGATCGACGAGTTAAAGTACGCGAACTTGTTGAGGCCACAGGCATATCACATGGCTCAGTGGTTTCAACTTTGCACGAAAAATTGTGCAAGAAAAAGATATCGACAAGATTGGTGCCGCGTTGCTCACAGTGGAGAATAAATACAATCGTGTGGTCGATTCAATGGCTGAATTTGGAGCTTTTCTCTCTCAATCTTCTCGAGTTTCTGCGTCGATACATAACCGTTTATAAGACATGGATCCACCACTGCAGTCCAGAGATAAAGGAACAGTCAAAAAATGGGTTTCTGGAGGCGATCCGGCTCCAAATAAGACGAAGACGGTGAAATCGACCAGCAAGGTGATGGGCTCGGTTTTTTTGGATGCCCGAGGAATCATCCACATTGACTACTTGGAAAATGGACGAACGATAAATGCAGAGTATTGTGCGTTATTATTGGACGGGTTGAGCGAAAAAATCAAGAAAAAAACGCCCACATTTGGCCAAGAAGAAAGTGCTGACCCATCAAGATGATGCACGGGTGCACACTTGTACAGTCTGGATGGTAAAAATGCATGAATTACGCTTCGAATTGTTGTCGCATACACCGTATTCACCAGATTTGTCCCCCAGCGACTTTTTCCTGTTTCCAAACATGAAGAAATGCCTCACGGGAAATAGATTCACATCGAATGAGGTAGTCATCGCCGAAACAGATGCATATTTCGAGATCTGTCCGAAATCTTACTTTTTGCATGGCTTGAAAAAGTTAGAGAAACGCTGAGCGAAGTGTATCGAGCTAAAAGGAGACTATGTTAAGAAATAAAAATGAATCAACCCAAAATAATGTATATTTCTATTATTTTGTAAGGACTTATTGATAAAGCCCTGCGCGGATATGTTTTTCTGAAACTGCATCCGCATATCCAGGATCCGCATCCGATCTGCACCCACAGCTTTTGTAAAAAAAAAACCGCATCCGCAAAAATATCCGCACAATCCACACAACAAGATTTACTGTCAGTTTGGAAATAACTAAGATGTGTGACCTTACTTTGCATATCGTATTACTAGGTCCAGAAAAATATTTTCTATCTAATACAGTACTGCGATTATATATTAAAAAATAAGGATGTAAATTACAATGACTCGACTCTCTTAAACCAAATTTATATAAAATGTAAAACTTTAAACAGCCATATGTCAAAAAATTAGTTTTTTAAGATATCTCACTATTCTTTGAGAGCAGCCATATTTAGGAACAATTAAACAGATTAATTTATCACATTTATAGCAAATCAATAAAAAGGAAAGAACTATAAGACCAGCAAATGTTAAAAACTGAATTCTTAAAATCATCTTATTAAAAGATGAAAGTTATACGACTTAAAATTTAATGATCTTCATAAGTTTTTAAATATGGCAAATTACCATGGTTAATTTTTACCAATATTTCCAGAAATTCCAAATAAAGAAAAACATTAAATAATTATTTTTAAATTCATAAACTGGTAATAATTCCAAAGAAATCGTTTTTTCTACGACTGTTATATAAAGTATAATATATTTAAAAATTTAAGTAAGCATAAAGTAGGTCTTAAGAGTCTAAAGAACTAAAGAGCAAAAAAAGTAAACAGCGTGGAAAAAGGTCTTTATATCACACTCACCGTAAACACAATCCAAATGCCAGAGATTCATTTTTGGGGTTCTAGACGCCTCTTCTGTGAAAAGAGACGTCCGAACCGAAGATTATATGTTTACGCGGATATTGCGAATAAGCGGATATGATATTGTATCCGCATCAGTACGATTTAAATGATAGTTTACCTGCACCCGCAGAAAAATGGCGGATACCCGCGGATAATCTGCAGGTATCCGCGGATAACCCACAGGTATCCGCGGATGTGCAGGGCTCTATTAATTGACCTACCCCCGTATTGTCACCGAAAATACACGTGTGCAAAAATTCAAGAAAATCAGTTCAGTAGAAGTGTGTCAAAACTGATTACTAGAATTGATCCCGACAAACCTGAAACTAACCTAAATAAAACCGTGTAAAATATGTAATTCTAAATTACGTAACAACCGTTGCAAAAAATCCTACAAACCCTGCCTACAAATATATATACCAAAACACAACAACCAAAAACTCCTAGATAAAACTCCTCTTCAAAAACATATCTGCAAATTAACCCAACATTATAACATTACCAATCCCAAAACAGAAAAAATGTATCATAATAAATCCCCACAATGGACGCTACTCTCTCCACAGATTGACCTAACCCTAACAAATTATCCTAAGCATCAAACCAGCCCTGAAATATACAAGCAAGCTTACCACGAAATACGAAATAAATACCTAAACGCAATAGAAATATATACAGACGAATCAAAAATAGATGAACAAACGGGATCAGCAACCATAATAGGAGATAAAACCTATGGACACCATCTACCTAACCAGTGCAGTATGTACACAGCGGAGGCATTTAGCATACAAAAGGCAACAGAACATATAAAGATATCCAAAGGACAACACAAACACTACATAATATACACCGACTCACTTAGTGTACTTTAGTCGCACCAACAGACCTACCCAAAAAATCCTCACATCAAAAAAGAACAAGAAAACATATATGATGCCATTAGAAACTACAAAAATACAGTCACTTTTGTGTAGATCACATAGGCATAAGGGGAAATGAAAAAAACGAACGAAAACGCAAGACAAGCAATTCAAGATGAAGAACTCAAAATATCAATACAACCCGAAGATCAAAAGAACATAATTAAAGTAAGAATCAAAGAAGAGCGGAGCAATTAATCGATCAACACAAATTTTACCAACAAATTAAGAAACATAAAAGAAACTACCCAAAATTGGACATCTACGCACAGAAAGAAAGACCAGGCGACACTAACAAGACTCAGAATAGGGCACACCCTGTTAATACATGAAGATATCTTCAAAAAAACACAACAACTGACATGCGACTCTTGTGACACACCACTCACTCTTGAATACGTCATACTACACTGCACAAAATACGAACAAGAAAAACTAAGAAACAACATCCCAAATACGATGAAACAAGCCCTCGCAAACGACACAAATACAACGACAAACATACTCAATTTTATTACACAAATAACACTATACTATAATATCTAAACATCTGAAATATATTTATAATCTATCTATTTAAAATAAAATATACATTGTAAAAATCTATGTAAGCACAGACGCTAATAGTAAACCTGCAGGTAAACCTAATAGTAAACCGGCAGGTTTACTATTAGGTAAACCTGCCAACCGTCCCGGATTAGGCGGGACAGTCCCGGATTAGGCGGGACAGTCCCGGATTAGCGACCCTTGTTCCGCTTTACTATTGGTACGTAAATTTTTCCCGGAAAATTATTAATTGTCCCGCATGTCCCGCATTCGGAAATATAGCACTTATTCTAAAATAATAATATTGCTTTCATATACATTTTAACTAAATATTAACGATTTTTTTTTTGGTTTTGAATCCTAAATTTAACATTTAAACTTTTATGAAATTTCAAACTTTGACTCTGAACTGCTGGGGGTACGTTCCAAAACATAATTCTTAGAGTTCGAGTTTACTCACAGATAATGTGGTCCAGAGCCGCAGTAAGGGGGGGGGGGCGACGGCCCCTAGCGCACTAAGGAAAAGGGTGCTTGACTAAGGGGCGCCACATTGCGAAAGTGAGGACCTTTTGTTTTTGCGCTTCACTTGGAATTTGGGAGGTGAGGACCTTTTTTTTTTGCTCTTCATTTGAATTTTGTGAGGTGCGGCCCTTTTTTTTTCTCTTCACTTGGAATTTGCGAAGTGAGGACCTTTTTTTTTGCTCTTCACTTGGGTTTTGGGAGGCGAGGACCTTTTTTTTTCTCATCTTCTAGATTTTGGGAGGTGAGAATCTTTTTTTGCTTATCACTTACATTTATTTGTCAAGGGCGCCAAAACGCAGTTTTGCCCCTAGCGCAAGTTTTCCTTACTACGGCTCTGATGTGGTCATGTGATCAGGTTTTGGAACGGCGATGTTAAGGTTAGGAGTGCTTATATGAAAATTCCCGCTAAAATATTGTCAACACGACATATTATTTTTAATAATTATTAATATCTTTAAATAGTGATGGATAAAAAGAAGAGGGAAGTATGTATTATTGCTGCTGATTTGAGTCAACAACTGTTCAACAACGTATATCTATTAATAAGAGCACGCGGGCCGCATATGGCCCTCAACCTCATTTCTTGTGGCCCCTGAAGCGGTAATCAAAATCACTTGAGCTTATTTAGGGGAAAAATATATTTCAAAATGTAAAATATACTCTCTTCCCCTTTTCTGTTTATAAAAAAATGTCAAGAAACCCTTCGCGATATTTAAAGTTCCGTCACTGCTTATCATTTTGTATATAAAATAGACTGCGACCCAAATCAGTTCGACACCCCTGCTGTTGGATATTGATGTTTATATCAAAAACAAAAAATATAAAACATGTATCAAAAACTTTCAGTTGATTTTTTCTTCGATGAATACATATTTATTTATATTTTTCGCGAGATATATTTTTGAAGTCTCAATATTACTCTTACTTATGTTCAGTTCTCTAAATCAGCCGCTTGGCCACAATTTGTCCCGAACGAACAGACTCATGTGACGGAATAAGGATTTCTTGATTAAACCTACGAAAACATGCATTTTCTGTTAATTTCAACACTTATTATAATAAAATATAGCTTATTATTATTGTAAAATACATAAGTTATTTTGCTGTACGCTTATGATAAATTTGTTAAATTTTCATTTCATTGGACCTTCAGAGGAGGCTTGTGCCCCCCCCCCCTCTGAATACGCCACTGTTGTTCAATACAACTTATATCAGTCCTTTTTGTGTGCAAAACATAATTTTTTTTTAAATACCTAAGAAGATATTGCTATTCACATTTATCTACAAAATAAAACCAAATACCGATTTTAAGAGCGCGATTGTCTCCAAAACTACTCTCTTTATTATATTTTTACTATTTCTACTCTATTTCACGTTTGAGGTGTCATTTTAAAATTACATTTTGAAAGTTATACCGAAGTCAGATTTCCACTTTATCTTATCTGAATCGAGTAATTAGTTGTTTATAACAGTTTTATCATTTGACTGGGCGAATGTTTTAGTCGATGTGTCAGGGGGAAAACGGATCAACGCTCCCCTTCATATAATTCGTTGGAGCATATTTGGAAAGTGATGTATTTTCACTTGAACAATAATTATGTCACTTTATCAAGAGTAGGCAATCTTAAAAAAATGTTTATTTGAAAGAAAAAAAAAATGCAAATATTGTTTACAATGAAGTAATTGAAAAATTAACTACTGTTGTGGTTAAAAAATTTTATCCTCAACTCTCCGAGTAGCGCCGTGTAATCTGCTGGTCCTGGTAGGGACCCAGGCCCGTCGCCCCCCCCCCCCTTGGCTGCGCCACTTGTTGTGGTTAACAAATTTTATCTTCAACTCTCCGAGCAGCGCCGTGTAATCTGTGGTCCTGGGAGGGGCCCAGGCCCGTCGCCCCCCCCCTTGGCTGCGCCACTGGTTGTGGTTAACAAATTTTATCTTCAACTCTCCGAGCAGAGCCGTGTAATCTGTGGTCCTGGGAGGGGCCCAGGCCCGTCGGCCCCTCCCTTGGCTGCGCCACTGGTTATGGTTAACATATTTTATCTTCAACTCTCCGAGCAGCGCCGTGTAATCTATGGTCCTGGGAGGGGCCCAGCCCCCCCCCCCCCCCATTGGCTACGCCACTGTAAATACCTATTTATAATTAAGTAAAAGATTTCATTTTTATTTCAGAATCATGAAATTCTGTTAATTTTTTTCAATAATTCCTGTTTTTTCTGTTAATTTCGATGTCAAAAGTTACATTACATGCGTACGCATTCTGCGCATTGGAGTAAATATTACCCACCTTGCAAGCAGAGTTAAAAGAGTATACTCTACAGGGACGTAGCCAGAATTTCAGCTGGGGGGGGGGGGCAAAATAACAAAATATTCTAAATTGGTCGGTACGACCTTAATTACATGACTTGGGTAGAAAATAACAGCGTTCTAGGTCTTTTGTAGTATATTAAATAATAAAAGTCCGGTAAAATTATAAATTTTGAAGAAAACTTATAACAACCTAAATTATATTTAGAGCCCTGCGCGGATCCGCATCCGATCCGCATCCGCAGCCTTTGTAAATATATTGTGAATATCCGCATCCGCAAAAATAGCCGCACTATCCGCACAGGATTTGCTGTCTGTTTGGAAATAACTAACCTTTTTCGCCTATTGGAATATCGCTGCTTTAAAACTACTGAAATTTTTATCACATTACATATTACTGGGTCTAGAAATATGTTTTCTATCTAACGTCGTACTGAAATTGTATAAATTAAAAAATAAAGATGGAAATTACAATTATTCGACTCTTAAACCAAGTTTATATAAAACGTAAAACTTTAAACAGTAATATCTCAAAAACTTAGTTTTTTAAGATATCTCACTATTGTTTTAGAGCAGCGATATTTAGAAATAATTATAATAACAGATTAATTTATCACATTTATGACCGATAAATAACAAGGAAAGTCCTATAAGATCAGCAAATTTATAAAAATGAGTTTTTAATAATAAAATTAAATTCTTAAATTCATCCTATTAAAAGATGAAAGTTAAATGACGATTTCAAGAATTTTAAGATATTTTTATTTTTTTTTAATTTGATATGAGCTTAATATGTTTTTAAATGTGGCAAATTGCCATGGTTAATTTTGACTAATATTTCCAAAAATGCAAAATAAAGCGATACAGTAAAATCTATTCCAAACGATTAGGCGGAACTAACCACAATTTTCATTTTTGTAAGTTGTCATTAGCTATTTTTTTATATATTGAAGTTGGTTTTTCCTGAACAAAATGATCTAGAGCTTCAATCAATCGGTAAAAGTAACTAGAATTGAAAATCTAGTTCCGCTTAAACCAAAAGAACAGACTTTACATAATTATTTTTTAATTAATAAACTGACAATAAATCCAAAAAAATTGTTGTATCTACGACTTTTATTAAAAAGTGAAAAGTGCCGTAATGTATCATTATTTTACTCTTGCCATAAGCCCAATACAAATGCCAACGATACATTTTTGGGGTTCTAAACGCGTCTTCCGTAGGAAGAGGTGTCCAACCGAAGATTTTATATTCACGCGGCTATGATATAAAATCCGCATCCGCACGATTTAAATGATAATTTATCCGCATCCGCAGAAAAATAGCATATATCCGCGGGTAATCCGCGGATATCCGCAACTTTTGCAGGGATCTAATTATATTTTATGTTGGGTAAACTATCCTGGGGGGGGGGGAATGCCCCCTATGCCCGCCCCCTGGCTACGTCCCTGCTCTAGGGTTAACTCAAACCGGAAACTCGAATATTTTGGAACGATCTTACTAAACTTAGAGTTATGTTTAAAAAATGTCCCGCATTTAGTTCGTAAAAAATTTGCAGCCTTAGCTAATAGCCACAGTAGCTGAAGCGTCTTAAAAATTTTTAATAAACATGTAGCGTTTATTTATCTCGTTAGTTACACGTTTATAGGTTTAACGACATAATAATATGTTATTTTCCTTTAATTTAATTTAAGATTTTAAGTGTGGAATTTTCCAAATTGGGGTGGTTAATTAGTAGGAAGATAGCAATATTTTATTCCTGTTTCTTTGAAATATACACCATGATATCAGTTGTGATTTACCAAGAAATAATCACAGAGTATTAATTAAAATTTGTAGTAAATTATACAGTGACGCTGTATGAAAAGAAACAAATATTTTTTTAGAAGTATAATTATATTTTTTACCTTATTATTCCATAATTTCTGTATTGTATTTTTTTGTAAAACAATTAAAATAAACAAGGATTGATGTCATACGTATTTCATTATTGCATTTTAATTATTTATTTACACATCATAAAAGATGTTAATAGTTATATTTTTATTTAAAACCAAACTGACGTGCCCGTGCTTCGCACGCTTTTTGCATTATACATTTATGCTACGGAAATAATAAATGAAATATTTAAATATATTTGGTTTTTAGACGACGTCCCTCTGAATAGCCCCGCAATATTAGTAGTAATTATTCATAGCATTAAAAAAATTGATGTGAAGTGTGAATTTTCACACATTTCAGGGTTTTGTAGGTATTTAATAAATGTATAAAATCAAGAGAATGCTGGAATGTCTAAGAAAAAACATTTTTTTTTTCTATAATCACATTAAAATCAACAGATTTTTGATAATAATTTTTATTAGATATTTGAGAGTTAAGAGCTTCCATTTAATGTTTAAACTAAATTCAAATAATTTGCGAATATTACGTCATAAAAAAATATAAATTAAAAAATCCTAGCGATTTTTTCTGCATTTACTTCGTACCCAAGTCTTCATTAAATTAATAAGAAATATATTGATAAACGGCTTCTGTAGCGGGTTCATATTAAATATACGTTCTCTATAAAGATTTAAATTCCGTTTATTATTCGGCCACTCACAAATTACAGAAAATGATAAATATATGTTGATTTAGATTTAACTAAATAATAATTTTGGTTATAAAGTGTGAAGATGACTCCGCCAATGTGAATTGAGTCACATTAGCTGAGGGATACTACTGTCGTAGATCGCGTCCGCCGCAAAATATAGTTCTGTTACAGTTCATATTTTTTCAAAGACGATTCTTTGTCAGCTGATAACAATACTTATTATACTTTTATTATCAAAAGAAAAAAGACATACACTACCTTAGTAATAAATACAAAAAATCCATAACATTATTAGCCATAATTTAGCCATGAATTAAACGTAAAAATGTAACGGTTAAAAAAATAATTAATATTGTCAAAAACACTGCAATATTTTCCAAAACCGAAATCTGATCAAAAATTCCTCTCGTACGTTTCCGGCTTAGATCAATATACATTACTTATAATTTTTTCAGATTTTTAGTTTAACCCCCTTGGGTAAAAAGGGACAAGAACTTTTTTGGCACATTTTTAACTAAAATCGTGTTAAAAGATACAAATTTAAAAAAAAATCGTTTCTTAATATACGTTTTAAGAGCTTTCTTTTGATACCACACAATAAATTTTTAAAAAAATATAATTTTTTTCAACGACACAAAAAAATCGATATTTTTCGAAAAACTAATCTGATCAAAAATTCCTGTTGAACTCTTCCAGTTTCTATCAATTTACGTTATGAAGATTTTTTTCAGATTTTAGACCAACCCCTCTGAGTGATAAGCTGGGGGACAAAAGTTTTTTTACAAATTATTGGCGAAAATCCCATCAAAACTGATTTTTCAAAAATAAAAATTTGCTTCTCTATCCACGCATTAAGAGGTTTTATTTGATACCCCAATCATAATTTAAAAAAATATATTTATTTTTTCGTGTTAAACCTTTTGGCTACAATTTCTACCGTACAGACAGACAGACAGGCAGACACATGAGTGACGTTATAAGGGTTTTTTGGTGGTCATACCTACAACCAGGACACCAGGAGACAAAAGGTGGATTCGGGAAGCAAGCTCGGAGTGCTGTGAGTCACTCTGTTTAATTCTAGACCGTTCGAGAAAATGTCTAAACGCATTTCCTCGAGCGGTCTGGAGTTAAACAGACTGACTCGGAATACTCCGAGCTTGTTTCCCGAACCCACTTATAACCAGGGATGGGGAGTCGGAGTCGGAGTCGGGAGTCGGGAGTCGAGGAGTCGAAGCTTTTTGGAGGAGTCGGAGTCGGAGTCGGGAGTCGGAAAAAGTTATCGACTTCCGACTCTTTGACTACATATTTATCAAGGATGAGAACAATCCAAAAGCGAAAGCAAAATACCATACTACCAGAATTTGTTAAAGAATGGGAACAGGAACGACATTTTTTCTCTGTTCATGAACGAAAATGAAATTAAAAATATTCAATTCCGGTTTCCTTCATGCTTTTCAGTTAAAAATTTAGTTAATTTTTAGTAATATCTAATTTTTCTTTTTTTGTATACTTTGTTTATTATGTTAAAACGAAACTAAACTGGATTTTTATTTGGGAACAGGAACGACATTTTTTCTCTGTTCATGAACGAAAATGAAATTAAAAATATTCAATTCCGGTTTCCTTCATGCTTTTCAGTTAAAAATTTAGTTAATTTTTAGTAATATCTAATTTTTAGTAATAACTAAACTGGATTTTTATTTGGGAACAGGAACGACATTTTTTCTCTGTTCATGAACGAAAATGAAATTAAAAATATTCAATTCCGGTTTCCTTCATGCTTTTCAGTTAAAAATTTAGTTAATTTTTAGTAATATCTAATTTTTCTTTTTTTGTATACTTTGTTTATTATGTTAAAACGAAACTAAACTGGATTTTTATTTTCTCAAGTTGTAACGGGCTTTGTGATTATTTTATGTTTCATGTTGGCAGCTAAAATCTATATGTCAAAAGAAAAAAGTGACATGTTATGAAAAATAAAGTACAGTCTGTTCCAAACGATTAAGCGGAACTAACTGGAATTTTCATTTTTGTAAGTTGTTATTAGCTATTTTTTTATGTATTGAAGTTGGCTTTTCCTGAACAAAATGATCAAAAGCTTCAATCAAACGGTAAAAGTAACTAGTATTGAAAATCTAGTTCCACCTAAACCAAAGGAACAGACTTTATATAAAATACAAAACAATTTTTTTTTAAAACTAATATATTTGAAATTTGTATTAAAAATGACTCAATAGTCAAGATGAAATGAAAATGACATTTTATAAAAACAGCTCGCCCCAACCTAAGATATTTAATGTAAGTATAGTCTGTTTGCTTGGTTTAAGCGGAATTAGATATCGAAATCTACTAACTAACTTTTAAGGATTGAATGAAGCTTTGTATCATTTTGTTTAACAAAAGCCCACTTTGATAGTTAAAAAGTAAACTCGTGATAATTTGAGAAAATAAAAATTCCATTTAGTTCCGCTTAAACATTTGGAATAGACTTTACAATTTACCAGTGAAAGGAGTCGGGAGTCGGAGTCGGAGTCGATTTTCAAAAATACCGACTCCGGAGTCGAGAGTCGGGAGTCGATAATTTTCCTGTCGACTCCCCATCCCTGCTTATAACTGGGAGTTAACGTAACCCTACATAGACTATGTTCAAACTGTTCTGACATCGTACCAAATAACGCGAAAATATATGCACCTGTTTCTGCGTAAATTTCGGGTAAACAGACATGCAGACAGAAATAATAATAAATATTATAATCATAACACCTGAAAGGTGTAGAAACGAAGTTTGAAGACAGTCCAAAAGCCTCCAAATTTATGAATATGGAATAAGTTATGAGGCTAGGCAATTTTAAATACAGTAGTGTTAAACGGGTTGCCTAATGTTCTGGAGCTCATTTTTTTGAAATGTGTAGTTCTAGAAAAAATAAATACATTATCAGTGTATAAAAAATTATAAGTTTATCTAGTCATTCACAAACACAGGGCCAGCCATATGGAGGGTTTTATATTGTTGAGAAATTACTTGAGACAATAAATTACTTACACCCGGGCTCCTTTATGGAGAAGGTCGGCCCTGCATGCATACATATATACATAAGTTGTAACGAAGAATACATAGCCGAGACCTCTGCCTGGGTGTAAGTTGCCTATGTGCCAATCCAACCCAAATATCTCAGGTATCAAACTTTAATAAAACCGCCCTGTATAAAATCGACCCAAAATGCCCCCCATTTGATGAGTCCACCGTGTACGCGCTGTACACGGGCACACCTTTAATACTAACACGCAGTGACCCTAACAGCTTTTTGATTTTCGACTGCACTTATGGGCCATTCCTCGAAGTTGCGTTGCTTGTTGCCGAGTTATGGGTCCAAGGACTTGCTTCGGAATTTCCCGATCATCTACCAAATACTGGTGAAATCTACAGAGAAAAAAGACTGTCTAAGTTATAAACAACCATACACGGATATTAAAAAAAAAAGTAAAACACTAACAACATTCACAACATCAATATCAGCTAAAACCCTGCTGCTTCCATAAAAAAATTCAGCACTTAATACTTAAAGGTTCGATTTATAGAAACTATGCCCTGTCTTTTATACTTCCTTTAATAAATTATGTTTCCTTCTTTTTTTTACCGACCGCCAACATATATACGGGAAGTATTGTGATCATACCGATTTTGACATTTCGAGATTTCGATGGATCTCCACGAATTGAGGTCCATACATAACGTTTTGACTATTTTTAGCATGATGTCTGTCTGTCTGTCTGTCTGTCTGTCTGTCTGTCTGTCTGTCTGTCTGTCTGTCTGTCTGTCTGTCTGTCTGTCTGTCTGTCTGTCTGTCTGTCTGTCTGTCTGTCTGTCTGTCTGTCTGTCTGTCTGTCTGTCTGTCTGTCTGTCTGTCTGTCTGTCTGTCTGTCTGTCTGTCTGTCTGTCTGTCTGTCTGTCTGTCTGTCTGTCTGTCTGTCTGTCTGTCTGTTTGTCTATCCGTCCGTCTGTTTGTGTACAGATGGAGAGCAAATTCGGCTAAAGCGATTTTATGAACTTCATATTTAAGCTTTTGACATCAATAGCACAAGTTGTTCAACTTTTGGTAAAAATCGGTTAACTAGGAATGGGAGTTTGCTCGTGTCGGTTTTAAGATTTTTGCGAATATTTCACATCAGAGAAATATTTCGAAAAAAATTATTTAACAAAAGTTGCTATAAAAGCAACAACTAACAATTTTTATTTGAGACATTTTTTGATAAAACAGCGTAAATTAAACAAGTATTTTGTAATGACTTTTTTGTTCCCCAATGTTAAACGAAAAATGCTTGGACAGCGATTTGCATCACCTAAAGAAAATTTTGAAGCCTTCGAAAACCATGTTTTTGAGAGACCAACTTCAGAGTGCAAAAAATGTTTCGAAAATTGGTATGAATGCATGCAAAAGTATATAAATCTTAAAGGCGAATTGAAAACCAATAAAACAGTTTGTACCAAAATTTTTTTTTTTCTTTCTTAGTTTTTGTAAAAACTTAAAAGGTAGCCCTCGTATATATGTTTGTAAATTTTGAGGGTTATCAAATGAAAGCTCTTGGAACGTGGCTTAACAATCACAGCATGAGTAAAGAATGAAATTAATAATATTTCATCAATATCCTACAGCAGAGGGGGGGGGTTACAAACTCATTTGGGTAGAGGGTAATTTTTCATACAACAAAACAATATGCAACTACGGAACTACACATATCCCGAAGGGCTACTTGTATTTTTTTTCTTCTTCAAAAACCAAACACAAAAAATAAATTACTTTGTTTAAGGAGGCATAGTAAACTGCACATTAAAACTAACATTTCTTCGAACTACATGTGTGCAGGCACGTAGGCAGTCACTGAAAAAGTTAACCGCGAACATAAATACGCAAAAAATGCATTTTCTAAAAATTTTCTTCCGAGAGAGAGCCTTGGACCTCCCTTTCTTGCACAAAGTATGGAATACATAGATGAACAGGTATGTTATTACGTATGTTATTACGTATTATATTATGTTTTCTCATAGTCACCATTTAGGTTAATGAGCCTGTCTTGAAAGATTTTTTGGATAAGTTTGTCATAAAAATCAGCCAGTTTGTCACTGTTGTTTTTATTTCGTCGTCTTTTTCCAATTGTCTACCACCCAGAAATTTCTTGAGATGGGATAATAAATGATAATTACTTGGCACAAGATCTGGACTGTATGATAGATGCGGAAAGTGTCCCAGTGAAATTCGGCAAGTCAAGTGTATATATTATACCGTATGTCCTTTTTCGACTTGCAACATAGAGCTTTCCCATGCTAAATTTTCCACTGCATATTCTATCTCTATTAGAGATGGGAATTTCGGCACAGTTTGCGGAACCGGATCAGTGCAGGTTGTTCAGTTTGCTGAACCGGCTCATTACCCGGCTCAGTGATCGGGCTAAGTAAACATGTTCCCGAGACACAGGTCTCGTCAATAATTTTAATATTTTTATATAGTATGGTTGTAAGAAGTACAGACTAAGCCTATTAGTTTCAAATAGACTGCCCTACAAATTGATGACAAAATACACTTACATAATAATACATTACAAGCCGAGTTCTCGCGAAGTTCAACATGACATCGATCCAAATCCGGAACATTCCGGTCACTGCTCATAATCGCCCGATCAATCGTATGCTTGAAACTTGAAACTATGCAGTGAGCAGTGAGTCGGCTCATTTCAATTTGGTGAACTGTGTCACTTCGGTCAATGTACTGAGCCAGCTCAGTGAGCCGGTTCGTTCATGAACGACCCATCTCTAATCTCTATTATGAGTTTTAGACCAAAACTTTATTAATAAAAATTGTTCAGTCGCAACACATTGCGCCTAATTTTAAATAAAAAAATACCAATTTGTTTGAAAAAGGCACATAATATTTTTTGTATATCTCTGAAAATAACAGTTGCCATGCACAAATGAAAATCAAACGTCAAACAAAGTTTATTTTGAGGTTAAACATAAATTTACAGAATAAAATAATATAACATCTAAATTAAATTTTCAAATAAATTTCCATTATTAGTTAAACAAAAACCTAATCCATTGTAGAAATTTCTGTTTACATTTGTAATAGTCCGCGGATGAATATTATTACAAATATTAATAATTTTTTGATTTAAATCGTTTATGGAGTCGATGTTATTTAAATTACACATTTTATTTTTTATGAAGGGCCACAAGAAAAAATCACAAGGTTTTAAATCTGGTGACCTTGGAAGCCAAAGTATTTCACCTTCTCTTCCAATTCACTTATTTGGAAAAGTAAAATTTAAATATTAATTTACGGTACCATAATGCGCTGGACAACCGTCATATTTAAACCAAATTTCATCTTCACCTACAATTTTAACTACCAACTATTTTTATGGCAACTTTTATTTTCAGATAAAAATACAAAAAATATTATGTGCCTTTTTTCAAACAAATAGGGATTTTTTTATTCAAAATTCGGCACAATGTGTTGGGACTAAAATATTGAACAATTTTTATTGATAAAGTTTTTCTCTAAAACTCATAGTTAGGGATGTTCCGATACTATTGATATGATATCAGTATCGATATTTTTCATTCGATATCGCGATTTTAGTATCGATAGTAATCTTCCGATACTTTACTAATATCAGTACATTTGATCCAGTATCGTATCGTTTTTTTTTTTTTTTTGCTAAAACAATATATTAAAATTTTAATTTATACACATTTGCTGTGATTAATTTTTTTTCAATAAGAACACTTCTAAAAATTGTACTCTAGTAAAAACTGGTAGAAGAGGTACGCAAGCGCAATGGCGCAGGACATAGTACACTAAGAAACATTCGTTGAACTGTTTAGAAGTTGCTGGCATTTTTCGCCTTTTTCCTCTACGTTTGCGGTTTAGTTTTAATTGGTTATTTTTGTATATTAATTAAAAATGCCACCACCAAGAAACAAAGTGTGGACCAGTGGCGTAACTATAGTTGTGTGGGCCCTGGTGCGAGATACAAAGTGGGCCCCCCAAACTTTTTGGAGCAAGAAAAGAATAAAACGTGCTCAGTTCAAAAAAAAAAAGAATAATACATGCTCAGTTGAATCTAGCCATATATAATTATATTTTTTAGTTACCAAGTTACTAAGTTACAATATACACTTACCAAGTTACAATAATCTTTTTCTTGCTTTTGCCTCCGCGAAACGATTGATGATATCTGTTGTGTATATTTTGCGTGCGCGATCCTGTTCAATTGATAGAGTTGCGAGACCGGATAAACGTTGTTGCGACATTGTGCTTCTTAAATAATTTTTTATTAATTTTAAAGTCGAAAATGAACGTTCCGCACAGTCGCAGGAATCGTCAAAAATAAGATGCACGCTGTGTAAATATCAGGGAAAGTTGATGACAGTGCTTGATACTGTATAATTAATAAAGAAGCCAGTTCACTAATTGATGTAATTTTTTAAATTTCGGATGCCATACTATTCTAAATGATATCAATTGTTGTGAAAATGAATCTGATACATCATCGTGATATTCCATTACAAATTTCATGCCTCTTTCGAATAAAGTTTCTTCTGTTAATGTACTTAAATTTGAAGGGATAAGAAAGTCAAAGGAATCTAATAAACTTGTCATGCCAATAAATCTGCTTTCCAACTGATGTGTGACGATGTCTATTGTATTGTAAAAAACAGTATATTTAAAATTTAATTCCGGATCGCATATTCGTTCGTCTGCACACAGTTCATCAAAGTATCGTTTAACTATCCTCATTCGTTTTGATGTAAATTTTATTTCTGTTCCCCAACTGTTAGCCATTTCGATAGCTAAGTTTTTTAAATCATCATACTTATTTCGAAGTCCGGACACATATTCATAACACTGTTCTAATAACATTTTTGCCAAATAAAGATCCAATTTTGAAGTTGTTTTGAAACGTTATCAATTGATTCTAAAGTTCTGCTTTCCAAAACAATTAGAAATATTGTTTCAAACATATGTAAACGTTTTAATAATAGTTTTGCTTCATTTACTTCAGTAGTGTTATTTTTCAATAATATTATCTTGGACAGGACTTTCATAATATCGACATATTTGTATTTGGTTGCTAGTAAGCAATCATTTCTGGGTGACCAACGTGTTGGACATAATCGTTTAAGAGTAATTTTTGTGTTTCCCATTTCAGATAAAATTTTCCATCTTTTGATACTGTGTCCAAAAAATACATACAACTGTTCTAAGAAGTTAAAAAAATATTCCAAAGTAGCAACGTTTTTTACAGAATCATTTAATACCAAATTCAAACTATGACTTGCACAATGAACATATTTTGCAAGAGGATATTTTTTCAAAATTCTTGCTTTGACACCATTATAAATGCCGGACATATTAGCCGCACCATCATACGCTTGTCCACGAAGTTTTGACAAATTGAGTCCTTTGTTTGTAAGATTATTAATTATTAAATCAACTAAATCTTCTGACCTTTGATAGAGCAAATCAGGGAGTATACATACATCAGTTGTTCCAATGAGCAATATGGTGGACTATGTGCAACTCCAATACAACTCTACGGTAACATGACGAGTTCGCTATATAGTTGTATTGCTATATGGCAATGATTTAACCATAGAGTTGCACATAGTCCGCCATCTTGCTTATTGGAACAACTGATGTATACTCAAAGCAAAGTGAATAAAGATGACAGTGATAATTGAAAAAATCACTGAACTATTTCGGGCCTCTCGGGACCCTTTTGGCTTCGGGCCCTGGTGCAGTGGCACCATCTGCACCATTGTAGTTACGCCACTGGTGTGAACCTATTTTACCAAAATAGACCAAGGAGTTTACTCGGTGCTTGCAGTGAAGAAGAGTGTGTAATTCTAATTTTAAGCAATCGCTCATACCTATAGGCTTGTCATATACACACACCAGTTTTCCAAGAGAAAGATCGGAAATCCCTTCACAAAATGTTAATTATATATTATCGTTTTCTTAATTTTCCTAATTCTGCTGTCCAAGATTTTTACTAACTACACCTTACACAAGCTAATTACCTAGTTTTTAGGTATACAGTACTTCATTTTCCCCCAAACATTAGCCCATTAAAAATAGTGTAATAACTCTAGTAAATACGATCAATTCAGGTATTTAGGTTAAGTTTAGTTAGTAAAAATCTAGGACAGCAGAATTAGGAAAACGATAATAGATAATAAATATTTTACAAAGGGATTTCCGATTTTTCACTTGCAAAACTGTTGTGTACATGAACTCTTGCTAGGCTCCATGGTCTCCTCTACCTCTTCTCTTCATGAACGCCTCTTATTTATTAGTTCTTCCATGAACGAATCTTCCCCGTCTACGTTGTTTGTAGGTGTCCAATTTATTGTTACCTAGGTCATCTGTCACTTTTCAGTCATGTATAATAAATACTTTAATGCCCATACTACTTTAATCGATTTATTATTGTAAAACAATTATATATATCTGTACCTTGGAGTAAGAACAGCCAATGTCAAAAATTTGGGGTTTTGAAATTTGTAGCTGAACGGTGTAAAAAAACTTGGAATATATATTTAGATTTAGATAATAAAAGATGCCAGGAAAACCGGAAGTAGTCAAGTAAGCTCGAACTGGAATTAACTTAGATCAAATTGTAGAAAAATTATTTGAGGCGGAATTACTCAAATGTAGCAAAAATGACTTTGGTTGTTCTTGCATCAAGTACAACCATTTTAATTATTTAGCGGGCCGTATGCGGCCCGCGAGCGCTCCCCCCCCCTTATAGATAAGCATCATAAGTAGAGATGGGTCGTTCATGAACGAACCGGCTCACTGAGCCGGCTCAGTACACTGACCGAAGTGACACGGTTCACCAAATTGAAATGAGCCGGCTCACGGCTCACTGTATAGTTTCAAGTTTCAAGGATACGATTGGTCGGGCGATTGTGAACAGTGACCGGAGTGATCCGGATCTGGATCGATGTCATGTTGAACTTCGCGAGAACTTGGCTTGTAATGTATTATCATAAAGTGTATTTTGTCATCAATTTGTAGGGCAGTTTATTTGAAACTAATAGGGTTAGTCTGTGTTTTCTTACAACCATACTATATAAAAATATTAAAAATATTGCCCAAATCCCAGAATCCGATTTATAAGGGCAATAAACATCGCCATAAACTTAACACATCTGGTTTAAAATACAGTAGCTACATAAAGTGAATTGCTTGTTTCAAAAATGTTAGATAAGAGTCGGGGCTAGCGACGTTCTACCTACGACCGGACGACCGGCAACTGACTGACCTGTGTCTCGGGATCATGTTTAAAAGAGCCGGCTCTAAGCAAGAGTCGGTTCTAAGCGACGTTCTACCTCTAAGCTCTAAGCGCCGTTCTACCGAACGACCGACCGACCTGTGTCTCGGGATCATGTTTACAAGAACCGGCTCTGAGCAAGAGTCGGTTCTAAGCGACGTTCTACCTACGACCGAACGACCGACCGACCTGCGTCTCGGGATCATGTTTACAGTTCATATATTGCAAGAATCGGCTCTAAGCAAGAGCCGGCTGTAAACGACGTTCTACCTACGACCGAACAACCGACCGACCTGTGTCTCGGGATCATATTTACAGTTTATATATTGCAAGAACCGGCTCTAAGCGACTTTCTACCTACGAACTAACGACCGTCCTGTGTTTCGGAGACATGTTTACTTAACCGGATCACTGAGCCGGATC
This sequence comes from Liopterus haemorrhoidalis, assembly GCA_963971575.1. NCBI lineage: Eukaryota > Metazoa > Arthropoda > Insecta > Coleoptera > Dytiscidae > Liopterus > Liopterus haemorrhoidalis. Next base: position 47,344,109 of record OZ020614.1, on the reverse strand, counting down.
AATGAACCGGCTCAACAAACTGAACGACCTCCACTGATCCGGTTCCGCAAACTGAGCCGAAATTCCCATCTCTAATCATAAGTGCTCCAACTAAACATGAGTCCTGCATACGCCACTACATGGTTGAGGATATTTTCCAGATATTTTTATTTGAAGTTTATAATGAACTGTCGGGCACCATCAATAACAATGTAAACCAATACATGCCAAACGAAATTGTTGCGTGACATGGTCGCACGGCATGTCTTATGATTAGGATGAACCATCTAGATACATATGTCATAAGACATAGCCATAAAATCAGCCAGTATTTTAAATTTTGTAAATATGCTAAACAAGAGCTGTTAAAGTTGAGACAATATTTGCAGTCCTCTTCAGTATTATTGATGAGGGCTGCATTGCAGTCGATATGCACATCTAGTTTTCAATAAAAAATGTTGAAGGAAAGTTTTGCAGTTGATTTTAGTTTTGTATATTTAGAAGATTATTATAAAATAGCACTCGTAATAATTTTTGAAATAAGTCACCTACATTATTTACTCTTAATTAAAAATAATTTCACAAATAAGATACTCTTTTCGCGTAATGTTTATGTAAAATAATTGTCAATGAATCTGTGTTATATTAAATTCATGACTTCCCAGAACTGAAGCTGGTGAAATTTATTTATTGCGTTTCTCTGATTCCTGTTAATTCCTGACCTATTGTCCAAATTTAATAGGAACTGGAGAAATTTTAAGTTATTTATATATTTATTGTTTTTTACTTTATTCCTTGAAATATTCGTAATTTGCAATTCCGGCAATTTCATTCCAAAGAAATGTACGTGAAGCATATTTTAGATGAGAGAAATTTAAAAAAACTACTTTTCGTTATTTAATCTACGTCTTAAAAACTTTCTTTTGATACCACACGATTAGCGCCGGCGCTAAACTTTTTGCCGCCACAGGCAAGATTGTTTATGCCGCTCCAGGGGTACGTTGCAAAACATAAGTCTTGGAGTTCGAGTTTACTCAAAGATAATGTGGTCATGTGATCAGGTTTGGAACGGCGATGTTAAGGTTAGGAGTGTTTTTATGAAAATTCCCGCTAAAATATTGTCAATACGACATATTATTTTAAATAATTATTAATATCTTTAAAAGAAGAGGGAAGTATGTATTATTGCTGCTGATTTAAGTCAACAACTGTTCAACAACGTCACTACACATGTTTCCCAAACTGTGCCCCGCGGAGCACTTGGTACTCCGCGAAGAGTCTACTAGTGCTCCGGTAACCAGATAACTGGGGCCGTAAGGCAATTCGGGCCGTTCACAATTGGGGCTTTTCACAACTGGGGCCATTAACAGCTGGGCCGATGGACAATTCGGGCCGTACACAATTGGGGCTTTTCACAATTGGGACTATTAGCAATTCGGGCCATTAACTAATCGGGCCGTTCACAATTGGGGCTTTTGACAACTAGGGTCAAACTATAAGAGCTAGAGTCTTCTTTTGTTTAAAATAAAAAATAATTATTTTACGAGTTGGATTAAGTAAATTTGCGTGTTCTTTTGAAAAAAATAAATATTTTAATGTTTTGATTAAGTACATTTTGGTGCTCATTAGAATAAATAAAAAATGTATTTTAAGGGTTGGCTTAAGTAAATTTAAGTGTTCTTTTGAATAAATAAATAAAAAATGTGTTTAATTTTAGAAGTAAATATTTTGTAACTAAATTTAATTAATATAAGTCAACTACGAGAAAATCAGTTATTCTTTGTTTGACTATTTGATTTTCCTAGTTTCTTTTATGATTCATAGTATTTTTTTGTACATAGGTATTTCATGTATCTCGTTTATATAAAACGGGCAAAATTTTCTAGATAAACTTAATACATTAATACATTTTTATTTATTTATTCAAAAGAACACTCAAATTTACTTAAGCCAACCCGTAAAAAACATTTTTTATTTATATAGTCAAAAGGGCACCAAAATTTACCTAATACAACTCTTAAAATACAATTTTTTTATTTATTCTAATTCCCACCAAAATGTACTTATCAAACCATTAAAATATTTTTTTCAAAAGAACAAGCAATTTAATTTATGCCAACTTGTAAAATAATTATTTTTTATTTTAAACAAAAGAAGACTCTAGCTCTTATAGTTATGGCCCCAGTTGTCAAAAGCCCCAACTGTGAACGGCCCGATTTGTTAATGGCCCGAATTGCTAATAGTCCCAATTGTGTACGGCCCGAATTGTTCATCGCCCCAGTTGTCATGGAACCTAGTGCTCCGCGAGCAGATGTGAAAATAGTGTATGTGTTTTTTTCAAAACAAACGTTTCACTCAGAAATGATACGTCCAGTAGACGATAAGTATGTTCAAATATTATAAAGATAGTATTTGAATAGTATTTTTATCGGTATTTTGTATTTTGAAAAGCTTTTTTTTTTGTTCCAGTTCTAGTTTTATGTTTTTTACCGACTGCTACATACATATACATATAAGGAAGGTACTGATCGTACCGATTTTGACATTTTCAAATTTAGATGGAAGTCCACGGTTCCTAAATAATGTTTTTACTATTTTTAGCATGATAGTCTGTCGGTTTGTCTGTATGTCTGTCTGTATGTCGGTCCTTGGACACGTGTCAAGCGAAATTGGCTAAACGCATTTTTGCGAAACTTCATTTTTAAGCTTTTCGCGTCAATAGCATCAGTCATTCAACTTTTGGTAAACATCAGTCATCTAGAAATGGAAGATTTCTTGTATCGGTTTTAAGATTTTTGCGGGTATTTCGCAGCAGAGAAATATTTCAAAAAATATGTGTTAACTAGACTTACCATAATATTTTTTTCTCAAACCGGGACAATTTTGAGATTTTGCTGAAAACAAAAAGTTCTACGCCTAGTACTTATGATTAAAAAGGATAAATAACGGAGTGGTTAACAAAAATCAAAATTTACGTAGTAATAATTTTTAATTACTCTTAATTGAACATAACTTATTATTAAAAAATTATTAATATTTATCACTAGCGTGAAATTTCTTTAAAAATTCGTTGTTATTTTTAATCATAGGCTATTCCAAACTTTTAGGCGGAACTAAATGGAAATTTCGTTCTTTTCAAGTTTTCACGAGAAGGGACCATGCTTGGGTTATTTCATGTTTCACGTCTGGTATGTAAAATTCCAAGAGTGAAACCATGGAAACTAATGACATATGTCAAAAATTTTAATATATATTTTCAAATTTTGAAGCCAAAAAAATAAATAAATGGAAATGTTTTATTAAGAATGACAAAAAATTCAATTTAAGCTAGAATTTGCAATGTGAGTATGATTTACAAAGCTTAAACAAAATTACTAAAAGTCTAATCTAATTCCGCCTAAACGTTTTGAATAGCCTATAGTTGTCTAATCGTCATTTTCCGAGGCTGCGCTTTTTGTACTGCGTGTATATTTTGCACTTTTTAATTTTTACGAAATAGCCGGACAAAATGACAAACTGGCCGGGACGCCGGGACCATACCATCAAACCGGGGCAATCCCGGTCAAACCGGGACGTATGGTAAGCCTAGTGTAAACAGAAGTTGCTATACAAGCTAACAACTTTTATTTGAGACATTTTTTGAACTTAATATATTTTTTCGTTTTTCATATTTTTGCGACACTTTTTCTAAGTATCTATTTTATCATACGTATTTGTAATGTTTCCATGGTTATGGTAAATAATTTCTGTGTTAGAAAGTATTTTGATTAAGTACTTTATAATGGCGGTTGGTCTTGTGGTGACCACAGCTAATTTTTTTATTAATATTTTAGCATTTAACTAACAAAGCCACAAAATTAATAGACACAGTTCCTTTGTCAGATAATACGATCTCGCGACGAATCGAGGGCTTGGCAGAGAACGTAAAACACATTATTGTCAAGAATTAAATGCACTAAATTTTCGTTTCAAATGGATGAATCGACGGATTTAGCAAGTTTGCCAATTTTAATAGTATTTGTGAATGGCATCCCATGGGATAACTGCGTTGATATGTGCACAGACGGCGCGAAGGCCATGACTGGGAAGATATCCGAAAATCATTTGAGAACGTGGGGAAATTATTCTGAAAATCAATTAAGGACAGGGGGAGTAGAGAAATGATGGAAATGGACCCGGGAGTGGACATTCTAAAAAAACAAGGGACAGAAATTTCGTGCGGGCCGTTCTAAACTAATTGTTGGGCCAGATTCGGCCCGCGGGTACCATTGCAGTATATGGATCAAAAAGTGTCCTCCCAAATATTTTACTCACCAACCGCTACTGTCTAAAACTTCTCTCTATCTCTATGTTTCTGCAACTGTTTATTTTTTTCAGTTTTGCTGTGATTACTCTTAATACTTCCGTGTGAAAATCTTGTTTAGTCTACAAGATAAGGTCGCGAATATTTTCCACGTGCCTCTTAGCTAATATTTCAAACGAACGTGATTTAAAAATAAATTGAATTCTTAAATAATGAATGAACGAATGACCAAATACCGTTTCTCTATTGCAAAAAATACTATTCGAGATTCTCACGTGTGTCTCGCAAAAATAAATCAACCTAATATAGACTAATAAATTTGAAACCCAATTTGAATAGAAACTGCGCAAATTTTAATTTCTAACTGCACATTGAACTTTCGGAACTGCACAAAAAATTTTTAGAGCTGCACCTTCTCATAGAACATAACTCCTGACCGAAATAAACAAAATAGAGTTAAATTAGTGCCCGAGGAAAAAGTCAAATTTTATCTCAAATTCCTAAGCAACATTTCATTTCCTTAAGAAGATTTGTCAATCAGATAAACACTCTTATTTTTTCTCTATCAAATACCAGTTCAACACAGTTAACTCTACGTTCAATGTTCTAAACTGTTTTTGAAAACAAGAATGTTCAAAACTGAATTAATAACTGCATAACACGTTGAATATTATAAATTCTACTAGCTAACCCTACGCAGAATATCTACGAAAGTAATTTATTAATCTAAATTAGCCCCGCTATCATCTAGTACCATATATACCAGTTCATCTCAAGCCTTTATACACCGACACTCTTCTCAAATATTTCTTTAAAAACCACATTATCTGTGAACCAATCATCACTCTTCAATAACCTGTCTTGCGTTGCACTTTCAGCGATTTAAATTCTAATGTATTCTCGTTTCTAAAGGCACAATTCCACTGAGGCAACTTTTAGGCAACATGTAGCATGCGGCATTGACGCATGCTACACACAGTCTTTCCATTGAAGGAACACGAAGCGACAAGGAATAAGTCTCCTTGTCGCATGCTACAAGTTGATTGTTGTTGCCGGACCGCATGCGTCACCTCTCGACATGATTCAACGTGTCGAACAGTGTCGTCGTTATCCAACAGTCAGCGGATCCGTGCGGCTTGTATCGTGCGACATGGACTGGAATAATGAAAGAACTACATTATTTGAAGCAGCTATGGGCAAATATGATGTTGAGATTGCACCTAACCATGCCAGTACACCTCTACACAACTATGAAAGTAGTAGTTGTGGCACTGTTCTATCTTCTGGGACCGAGAATATGCCTACTCATACTAGTACACCCTCGAATACACCTCTTCACAGCAACTATAGTTACACTGTTCTACCCTCTGAGGCATCTTTAGAAACATCCAAGCACTCCTGACAAAATCATGTAGAACGTCGATCAAAGCTCTGCATACCTCTGGAATAATTCGAGAAATGCTTGGCTCAGATATCCGAAAAAGATACATAAGTGATGGATAGCTATCACCCGTAGCCAAATATCTCAATGTCACTAACAACCTGAAACGAGGTGGTATTGCTTCACGAAAGTTGGTATCATATTTTTTTATAGTAGGTGAGACTTTCTCAAGCAAGTACTCAAAATCTTCTTTAGTCATTCGTGTAAAATTTTGAAATAAAGCTTCATCATCAGCAACCAATGAGTTCCTTGACCACCAACATATAGTTCTCTTCTCCACCACCATGGCTTTTTCTTTTTTTTTCCGATTCAGAGCTATTACTAAATAATCAGCTGCCGCGACTGTTTGTAAAGATATGATGCACCAAACTGAAGTTGCCTGAATGGAATCGTTATAGACGCATGCTACAAGCATAGACGACAAAGCGCATGCGATGTGGGGAGACAAATTCCGCATGCGACACTATTGAATTTTGTGGCACATAGTCGCACACCTCTAATCAGGCAACACTAGGAAACAAGTATCATGCCTCATGTCGTTCAGTGTTGCCTCAGTGGAATTGCGCCTTTAGATCGTGACAAAGCAACATAGAAATAATCCCACATGTTCATACGTTTCTCGCTGTGCCGTGTTGATAATAACTACAAATGCTGGTATAATAGGAAACTGTCATTAAATTGGAAATATTCATTTATTTATTTATTTTAAATAGAATATTCGTATTCGTATAATTTATAGTACGAATATAAATGTACTATAAAAATATTTATTATGTAATAAAAAGTTTAGTCCTAGAAGTGAGGAAGCTTCCAAAAGTTAGGCAAAGAAGACCTCGATTTAATATTCTGGGAGGGTGTAGCACAAATTAGTTGCTCACCACATACATTTCAGTATTGACTTGTCATAGTTAGTTAAAGATTTTGGTGGACAGCAACAATGGCTATTTACGCGTATTGATTTATCAGAGAGCGAGCGTGTCCTTCCCCTACCTACTCAGCTCGCCTGACCGCTGACAAATCTACACCCTAACTCTGTATCTCGAAAGTTATGCAAAGAATGGCATATGGTGTCAAAGTTGCTATGTTTTCTTAACAATAAATAAATAAATAAAATAAATGCAGTTTTCTTTTTCTTTGTCATTTCACCTCGGTACGCCCCTACGAATACTACTAAAATATGTAATAGCGAATGACGGATTTTTTAGCGAAACTAAAATGAATGTAAACATTCTAAATATGTATAGGTATAGCATTTTATATATTCTAGCAATATAACATTTAAATTAAGAAATATTTGTTTAATAATATAGATATGTCATAATAGAAATGTTTTATTGAAATGCATCGTAAACATAGAAGGAAAAACTTATTTCACATTATTTTATAAAGTAAAGAATTAGTTTTATTCCGTAAAAAGTGTAAAAATGGCGGACCAAAACAAAACAATATAGACACAAAATTTTCGGTAGGAATGGTTCCTGTCCTTTTCCACAAGGCTGGTTAGTAAAGATTCCGGACATCCAACTCGAGCAAAATGTAAATATTGCAAGTTAGCTTTTACCGCTAAAATTTCGGACATTAAAAATAATTTAAAAACTTCCAGACATATTTCAGCAGAATCATTTTCAGCTAATAGATCAGGCATCACCCAATCTAATTTAAAATTTCCCACCAAGACTTTACAATCCGTGGAAGCCAAAAAAGGTTCCTGCAAAATTATATTTTATCCGAACAAGTGCTTCGCAAAATAGGTACAAGAGGGCCATGACAGGGTGGTATACATTTTAACCTTAATTTAGAGTTTTAGTTAATGTTGTTCTATTTAGAATAAAAAGTACATAATTATTTATATAACATATGTATTTGATCCCTACTAAAAAAAATAATAATAAGAAAGCTTTAATTTAACGGGTTAAGTGTTAAAAATAGCGGATTTTGAACAAGTGGCTAGAGAAAAGTATTATTAAGTGTTGACAACATTGAGTGCAAGCAGTATAAGCATCGGAGGTGTAAATCGGGGTTTCCCCAAGAGTTTGAGTCTGCAACCCCCTAGCACCGAGGGCCTTTTGGCCTTGCCTATTCTTGTTATACAGTAGCTACACGCCTGTATTGTCTCATATATTGTTCATCAATTTTTTTTTCTCCTCCCTCTTGGCGTCCATAATAACTTGTTTCGGTAACATTATATTTCCCATCCTTAGTCGAGAACTGAAGAACTCTGCAAGGCATCCAAGAGCATTGGACTGGAACCCGCCGGGCAAAATATATGTTGGTAGCAGTGGCGCACCAAAGAGGGGGGCTGCCGGCCTGCAGCCCAACCCAGGACCCTCTATAATTAAATATAAAGCAACTACAAGGATATTTCATTTAAAAAAATAATAGTAAAGTTAAGCACCTAATATTTAATGATTATTGAGATTTGTTTATTTAATTTAACTCATGAATTTAGTATCGCTTTCTCATTTCATTTCATTTCAAAGAGGAATCCCCGAAAAATATGTCTGGTCGACTATCATAAAAACATATTGGGTGGTCTAACGCTCCGTTTACTAACGGGTGTTTTTTTTAGAGGTATAGAACTTTAAATTGCAATAAAACAACGATGGATTATTCGATTGACATGAATTTTTTTTTATTCGAAAGATAATCTTGTGGCATTACATTAAATCATACCAACAAGACGGCGCAACATGTCACACAGCTCGTGCCACAATCGATTTATTGAAAAACACGTTTGGTGACCGCCTAATTTCACGTTTTGGACCTGTGAATTGGCCTCCAAGATCTTGTGATTTAACACCGCTGGACTACTTTCTGTGGGGCTATGTAAAGTCATTGGTCTATGCGGATAAGCCACAAACGCTTGACCATTTGGAAGACAACATTCGCCGTGTTATTGCCGATATACGGCCACAAATGTTGGAAAAAGTCATTCATCAAATCGAAAATTGGACGTCCAGATTGGACTACATCCGAGCCAGCCGTGGCGGTCATATGCCAGAAATCATATTTAAAATGTAATGCGACAAGATTATCTTTCGAATAAAAAAAAATTCATGTCAATCGAATAATCCATCGTTGTTTTATTGCAATTTAAAGTTCTATACCTCTAAAAAAAACACCCATTACATACACAAATTTACTTTTCTATCGATTCATTGTTACAATAGTTACAATTGTTCTTTTTGTTCGTTATATCGACTGATGGTGAAAACTTGTCTCTGATTTTAGTCAGTTGATGATCTTTTTGTGGGTCAGATATTTCTGTGCTTTTTTAGGGTTTTGTAGGTATGACCAAAAAACCCTTATACCGTCATTTTGTCGTCTGTCTGTCTGTCTGTCTGTCTGTTCGGTAAAAATTGTAGCCAAACGGCTAAACCTAGAGAGTTGAAATTTGGCATGCTTATACAACACTTTGACCCGCACATAGGAAAAATACTAAAACATCTAAAAAACATATCCCCCTAAAAATATAAACAAATATGTGCTCATCAAAAAAAAATATTTTTTTTTATAATTCTGAGTAGGGTATCAAATGAAAGCCCTTGGTACGTGGATTAAAGATCAAATTTTTATTTTTGCAAAATAAATTATTTTGAAGCGATTTTTGCCAAAATTGTGCAGAAAAATTTTTGTCCCACACCCTGTAGCTCAGATGGTTTAAACTAAAAATCTGAAAAAATTCTAAGTAATGTACATTGGTGTGAACCGGAATAGTACAACAGGAATTTTTGATCAGATTATGTTTTTGAAAAAAACGCATCTTTGTGTTTTTTGGCTAATAATGTACACAAGTTTTTAAAATTCTTAATGAACCTTGCTATATATATATATATATATATAGTTGGATTGTTGTTCTTGACGAAAAATGAAAAATTTTATTTCCTCCTTATATATATATATATATATATATATATATATATTTGTTTTACCGCTTATGCAAGCCAATTCTATGTACTCAATGGACGGTGTCAAACCAAAATTGACGTTTTCAGACCAGGGGAATGGTCTGAAAACGTTTTTCATGTTTTTTGGAGCTCTTGCACCCTGATTATATAGCAGCGATGACAGAGAAAATTTCACAAATGGTCTGAATACGAGGGTAGATCGTATATTTATATACAAATTTAGTTCACTGATTTGTCGTGAAGAGCGCGCGCCAGTAGTTTTTGTATATAACTTTTTATACAAAAAATGTACGATTCCGACTTGGTCAGACCAGCACAATTCAGTCGACGTTTTCAAGCCTTAAATCTGGCAACACTGTATAGAATGAGCTAGATAAACATTCCAGTCATGATAATTTTAGTTCATTGTAAGAACTTAAATATTTTCTTTCAATTTGTCTTACAGAAAAACTTTAAACTGAAATATAGTTTTGGCAGACCGTAGATACTTGAAAACAATGCATATAACCGATTTGTATCAAATTTGTTCAAATTAAAATTTTGGTATTTGCGCCATGAAATTCTTCTTTTTTTTCCAATTTAGAAATAATTATATTTTTATAGTTTATAGATTTTTTAAAGCGTGCTGAATGTTACTGCTTCATATGAGACGTTAAATTTATTTAATATTTTTATTAGAATCCCAAATAAATGTACATTTTAATAAGTTTGAACTTTGTTCATATATTTCACAGAAAATTATTCTAATACGGACATCAATGTCCATAATTTATTCTTAATTCCAAAGAAGAACACAAAAGGTTTCAAATTACAAATAACTCGTTTGAACAATTACTTTTCTTAATTGTAAAAAATAAAAATAATTGTAAAAAACAAAAGTTTCCATTTCATTTTGAGTATTGAACATTTATGTGTACGTTTAAGAGCGTACTGTACCTGGGTTACGCTCAACGGATACGTGCATTTGAAAGGGCCAAAGAATTTGAACCAAATGTTGTCGGATCAATTTGATTTTTTGATGAAGATTGGCTCCGTTGGATTTAAGAGTTAAAATTTGGTTTTATTTTTAATTTTCAGTTTTACAATGTCCTAAACTTTGTCTAACTTCACATCACTGTTCCTCCGTAAATCAATAACAATTGCAAATTCCATAGCTAGAATCCTATAGATTGTACTTTTATTTTTAAAATGAGCTCTTATTTATGAAAATTAATTAATATTTAGCACCAATTCTTTGGCCCACACCGAAACACTATTTATATGAAATACTGGCATTTACAAGCATCGAGAGATGTATCTATCTGGTAGCGTGGTTTTAAACTAATCTAATCATAGTAGAGGGAGTCTTAAACTCCGCCTTCGTTTCCTACACATATCTTTGAATTCGGTTGAAATGGGTAACAGAAGATCTTTGGAATAAAACAGTTTGTGACGTCAAATTTACCTGTTTTATTTTAGACTTTCCGTGGTAGAATACAAATTCATATTGACACAAAAAAATGGTCCCAAAAATTAAGTTAAATAATTATGGCCGGCTTCTGAAAGCTTATTTAACTATAACCAAATGGTCAGAACATGGTTGTTATGGTAACGTATGGGATTGTTATACTGTAATCGAGTTTAACCAAAAGGTTAAATCAACCCCTAAAGGGGTGAATCTATGATTATTAACATAATTTTTTGATGATAAAAAAAAAAACTATTATTTCTACAAAATTATCTGTAAAATCAGAATTGGTAATAAATATTAATTACTTTTCACATACAAGAGCTTATTTTAAAGATAAAATTACAATATAGAGTGGTTAAGTGTTAACATTTGTAATTTTTATTCATTTACTGAGTAACAGTCATGTGAAATTGAAAAAAGTATAGCACTGTAAAATTGAAAATTAAAAATAAATCAAAATACAAATTTAAACTTATTAAAATATTTAATTTATTTACTTTATTTTTTATTAAAATTTATTTACTTATTTACTTATTAAAATTTTGATATTTTCTTTCATATCTTGATATTAAAAGAAAAAAATCAAATTGATTCGAATATATTTAATCTATATTTTATGATTCCCAAAAATACAGGTTGATTTATAAATATTAGCACTTTTCCCTCTCCCTGTAAGCTACTTCCACTTTGGTCACTCCCCCAATGACGTAATACGACTTCTCGCCACCGCACCCCGCGTGCAACGATGGACTTTGGAGGTGGCTACATTCGCCTCTTAACTTCAAATTTTAAGATGCCATATCATAGGCTCGAAACCTGGTTTCACTCTGTCATGACATTAAATTACGAGAAAATATATATAGCTCTTGTTTTTTGAATGTCAAATAAATAAACCCATAGAAAAAAAAAACATATCAGATAGACAGAGAGATTTTTTTGTGAATTTTGTCTTACATTCACTTGGAACATGTAGAAACGAAAAATGGGTACCAAGAAAAAATTATGTGAAGTGTGAATTTTCACACGTGTCAGGGTTTCGCAGGTATTTAGTGAATGATGATTATTTGGGAAGCCAAAACAAATTTTATGTTAAAATATTTTTTTATTAATTTTAATTCGAATGCCTAATACCATTATTTGGGTCACTAAAAATTTGCAGTATTTTTTTTATATAGCAAGGTTCATTAATATTTTGAAAATTGCGCCTACGGCTTCCATTGGTTGTTTAAGTCATAAACTCCGCCCCTCTGATTTCGCATACATTCAAAAATAGAATTAAATTGTAATATCAACACTTCCCACTGGTTATTAAATTTACGCTTTTAAAAATTAAATGCAACATTTGCCAAAATATAACTAGAATTTTGACAAAATAATTTACACAAAATAAAAATGCAAAAAAAAAAAACAGAAAAAATAAAAATTGACGGGAGTTGAACAGTAGTTTGCAACTTACGAAGCGAGAACGTTACCACTGATCGACGAACGTTCACTCCTTTACTGTGTTAAATAGCGCATTAAATATTTTACATATTTTAGTTAAAAACACAAAAAATGCGTTATTTTCCGAAAACATAATCTGATCAAAAATTCCTGTTTTACTATTCCGGTTCACACCAATGTACATTACTTAGAATTTTTTCAGATTTTTAGTTTTTGTGGTCACAAAACTTGAAATCAAGAGATCTAGACTCATCTCGCGCTGTCGCGTCAATGATGATGATGACTTCTCTTTATTTTTCATATGAGAAATATAATTGTAAATATTACCTTTTATTATCACGACAGTAATAGTTTACTGAATTTATACAGTAATAAATGTCCTTAATAACAAAATACGTAAATAATACGCCAATATAATTAAAACCAAGATACAATTTGTAAAAATATATTTTAATGCGCAGTACAACCTAGTGGCTGTGCTTTTCGGGTCAGGTATGCGACAGTATTGACTAATATTTCTTCATTTTATTGAGTAACAAAATTATTTAATTTGAAGTATAATCATTTTCAAAAACGCGTGAAAAAAACAGCACAGGAGGATCCCCCGAATATATTTTATGTATAAAATAATAATCGGCATATATTAAATGTAATTACTAACTTATGATCAAAAAGTCTTTCAGTCTCAGATGGCTTATGTATTATAAATCGCAGATCTTCTTTTGTTAATTGAGTATTCATAATACACGGGTCATTTGTCGAAAAAAAGGAGATTTTCTTATATAAAACATAGCCGCCCGAAGAAAGGACATTTTGATCCACATGTTGCATTGCAAATACGTATATGAATTATCAACAAGTGTTTTTTCACATATAATATTATTATTATTTATTTAAAATGCACTCTTGAGTGTAAACATACTCCTGAACAGTAGGACTGAATGAGTCGGTTTGAATGTTTTCAACTTTACAAATCATATTATACCCCAGCAAACATTGAACTAACGGCCGAACGCCGGCAAACTGCTTTTACGCTGGTACATTGCTGGCACCAGAAGTAAGTGCAACGCCAGTATTAATAATGTACTTCACATTTGTATTTCGCACTCTGCCTATACGAAGTACTTTACCAGCATTTTATAAGCACTCCTTATTTGTATTAATCCAAGGTTATTTCTAGCGGGCCAGTGCTTATGTTTATAACTTTTTTTGAATGTAATAATTTGAAAAGTCTGACCGTTCTTAGTCATAAAACACCCTAATGGCGTGGCCTTCGAGGGTCGGTACAAGTGATATTCTGTTAGTTCAAGTTGGGACGTGTTGGTGAACAGTTTATGTGTATTTGAATAGTTATTGATTGTGAGCATTATACAGTTTTTTATTGTGATTTGTGTGTGTTTTGTTAGATTTAAGGACGTAGTTTACACAAACTATTTCATATTAAATTGTTTAATTTTTAGTTTAGTTCAATCATAGTTTTTTCATGTAATAAAATTTTCAATTATTAATAAATCTGATACAAGATTATAAATATGTCATTTAAAAAATATAATTTGTCATATTTCATTTTGAATAGTGACATCTTAAATATTTTGTAAATATAATACTAACCTAAAATAATACAAACTTAATCCAAAACTGTAAAGCTTTTTTTACAATAAACCAAGTTTCTAAAAGTCAGTAATACACTATAAAAATCACCAAAATAACCAGATCTAGTTTGTTCTTACAAAAGTGAACAGCTTATAGCATTAATGCTTATAAAATTTGTTTATTGAATTTATTTTAACAAGTATGATTTCTTTAGGTTGGCACTCTTCAAGTCAGGGGGAAAAGATGTGGTAGATAATACAAGACGAATATTGGCGAAAATTATTAGTCACCCCTTATCTTTAGGATGAAATTGGTTTGACCGAAATGGCAGAAAACCATTTTCTTAAAATTCTTCATTAAATTAATAAATTAAAGAAACTAATTCCTGTTATTCCTGAAATTATATTTATTTAATATTTATAAATAAATCAATAAATTATAACTGTTAATTCAATTTACAATCGGCTAGTTTTACCATCGTTGAATAAATTTATTTAACAACTTAAGTTAACAATATCGCATCATTCTATTGACAGCAATGTTAATTTCTTCATTAATAGTTTAAAACCGATGCGATATTGTCAACTTTACTTGTTAAATAAATTTATTCAACGATGGTGAAAATGGCCAAATGAGTATTTATTTTGCACCTAACCATTAATTTATTTTAATACTGGGTAAGTACACATATATTACATTTGAAACACTAGAGAGTGGGTATAATATAAGCACTAGTCTGTCAGAAATAAATCTTGCAACTAATGCGATTATTTTGCACTTTACCGTTGCTGGGCCAGCAACTGATACATCAATGGGCCAGCTAACGGCCACGGGGACACCGGGGTACTGGCCCAGTGCAAAATGCCAGCACTGGACCAATGCGAAATGCCAGCACTGGCCCAGTGCGAAATGCCAGCACTGGCCCATTACTTTCAATGCACTTTACCGTTGCTGGGCCAGCAACTGATACATCAATGGACCAGCTAAGGGCCACGGGACACCGGGGTACTGGCCCAGTACGAAATGCCAGCACTGGCCCATTACTTTCAATGCCGGCGAGTATGTGCTTTACCAGTACTGGTCCGGATAAAAATGTTTGCTGGGACACTATGATAAAATTGGCAACGTCGCAAGGCCTGACAATGTCGATTGAACAACACTATTTTATACAGGTGATACTGAAAAAGCGGTTCCATATACTGGGTCTAATAATGTTTATTAAACATAGCGAATTTTTTTTTTGAGATTTTCTTACCCCTCTCAGTGTGCCCTGAGAGTTATAACTGGTAGATTCTATATCTGGCATATATACACGCGAAATCCTTTAAATAACGGTAGGTCTTAGGTCGCCTGTTGGATATCATTGGTCTGACCACGTCGGTTGTATCAATATATATATATATATATATATATAATACTGCACAGAGTTAGAAACCTAAATACTGGTATTACGCGTTCGAATTAAAATTAACAAAATAAAAAATATATTAATATAAAATTTGTTTTGGCATCCCAAATAATCATCATTCACTTACTAAATACCTGCAAAACCCTGAAATGTGTGAAAAATCACACTTCACATCAATTTTTCAGTTTTGTGAACTGTGAAATATTTAATATCCTATTAAATATTTTATTATTAATAATTGCAGTAACATCATAACTAACAACATAAAACTGAAATAAATTTAGTAGGTATTTGTTAAAAGTGAATTGATTAATTTAGTTTTAGGGTTAGTTGGATATAAAATTACATTGCGTGCATTTTGTAAAAATGGCAGAAAAAAAACAAGTAAATACTTAATGGAATTTTCTAATAAAAAAAAAAAAAAAACAAAACAAACTGAAGACGAACATAATAATCATCCTCATAGTTCTAAAGAAACATGTCAAGTTAGTAGGTACATACGCGGAAAAACAAAATGTTAACCTAACGACCAGCATTGATAACTCAAATGAAAATACAAACGATATTGCATGTTTAGCGGAAAAGATGAGAAAAACAAGTGGATCTATTTCGATAAACTTCATTTTATAGAAAAAATTTGGAAACCTGATCAAAATTTTAATTTTCCTACAATATTAGGAAATAAAAAATTTCAGAGAAAATTTCAGTTTAATTGGTTTAAAAGATATACATGGCTGATATATTCTCGGATTGAAAATAGTGCATATTGTAAGTTTTGTATCTTTTTCGCGCCTCCAACACACACGCACACACTATATATGTCAATGTAGGTAAATTGTAGCCCCCCCCCCAGAAATAAATGCTGGGTGCGCTACTGGTTGGAGACCAAACCTAACTTGGCTATGTTCAAAAGTAAGGGAATACGTAGGAGAAAAAGTTGAAACAGATAAAAGGATTATCGCAAAACCCTTTGCTCCACCTAGGAATTGGAGAATAAAACGTATGTATAATTTTCATCTTTTATTCGTTGTATATCACCGTACAATCAGAGTTGAATTGGTCTTATGCCGTGCCCAGTGGCGGTGACAGCGGGGTGGGCTGGCACACCAAAAATTGCCACTGGCCTTGTCGTTGTCAACTATAGTATGATCACCATAATTTTCTTCTTTCATTCCTTACTCTTTATCTCCTTGATATGCTGCTTTTCTCCAGAAGTCAATTTCTATAATGTGGAAATTTTTTTCGGATTTATTTTTCAGTTGAATTTACTGCTGTATATTGTAATGCTCTTAACAATGGCTTTGAAGATTAAGTGCATGTTGTCTTTAGATATACTTTAGAAAAATTTTCAAGCCATCCTTCCAAGTCGTATTTTCAAATTGTATTTTTAAGTACGACTTAAAAGTGAAATACTTTTAATTATTGTTTTTATAATTATTATTATGCTCCAAGCTACAGATAGCTCCAGAGTAAGGATGCTAAACAGTGTAAATCAAAATGGAAGGCACTTTGAAGTTTTGTTAACAAAAATATTTTACTTTCATGCCATTATAGAGATTACAATGTTTCGTAAACCATAAGCGATATTAAAAAAAATAAGTAAAAGTTGTTTCTTTTCAAAAGCTCTATTCAAAGATATTCAACTTAGTGCCCAGTGCCCAGTGCTTCACGTGCCCCAGTGCTCCCCCCCCCTCGGAATACGTTCCTGGTTTGATATATCATGTATACATATATTTTTGTTATTTAATTTAGTTTTATTTTTTAGAAATAAGTGTTTTGTTTATTATTATTTGCTCATATTTATATACTATATTTTACAAATATGATTCTGCCAAAGAGCCCTATTGTTATTACGGCCTATAGTAGTAATTCTGAACACTCAAAAATTCGTGCGAATTGGTTTATTTAAAGAATGTGCTGATCTAAGAGTGAGATGAAAGATGTGTATTACAAATTATGTCATTCATAAATAAAATGTGCTTATTATAGTGTCTACTTCCCTAAATAGTTTAATATTACAATGTTGTAAATTCTTACTTAAAGACACGTTCGTTTTATAAATAAAGAGACATTAATATGATACTATTGATATTTGTGTAACCTTGAAAATGTTCTGTATATGTGGGACAAAAGGATGGGAATATATATTAACAAAAAAAATGATGTTGACGTCATCAAAAACGGTACCTTGTACTTTCTACCCAATCTTTCTACTCTTTTAAAAAGCACTAGCTCTTCAAAATATAGGGTTACATAAACACTGCATGGAAAAAATACTAGAAAGTGTCACTAAACCTGTTTATTATAAACTATCCTGTTTATAAACAAGATAATTGTACAATACGGAATGAGTCATTTTGCTAGATCTGCAGACAGCGCATCACATGCATTTAACCAGGTGACTAAGAACCACGCAGACTCATTTTCCCGCTTCAGGATCACAGTCCACTCTTAGATCCTGCGAACGTCAAGTATTATTTGATAAAAAGATATAGATATTAGAAATATAAAAGATTACACATCAAGAGTTTTGAAATAAAAGTGTGGACGTATAGGCGTACATTGAGAGAATTATGAATAGAACAGCCTATTTCTTAAAATTTGTTAGGCGAAAATAGCCATAGTTGCTGTGCGCCAAAATTTTAAACTAACTATCTTTTAAAACATTTGGACAGTTATACCCTAATGTCCACGATGATCAATCAATTTTATTTTCGAATAGTTAATGTGTCAGTACTTCGTATATTTTTAGGGTTTTGTAAGTATGACCAGGGATGGTCATACTATATA
The DNA here is from genome assembly GCA_963971575.1 of Liopterus haemorrhoidalis. Classification (NCBI taxonomy): domain Eukaryota; kingdom Metazoa; phylum Arthropoda; class Insecta; order Coleoptera; family Dytiscidae; genus Liopterus; species Liopterus haemorrhoidalis. The sequence continues at coordinate 47,325,794 of OZ020614.1, read as the reverse complement.
CATCACTATAAAATTCTGATGTTATGCACCCACAAACTTAATAATACAAAAACTATTACGTTTAAAAACACAAAAATTGCCCAATACACGATATTGGTGTATGATAGGTATATACTCTCCCGGACTTCTTTTTAGATCTAGTTAAGATCTGCATTTTTCGTCTACATTTTATCGATATAACTCTTAAGGTTTAGCCTACGTAATCAATTTAAACTGCACAGAGAGTGAAAAATGATGATTCCCCCCATAACGCCCCCTAGGGCAGCGGTTATTAAACTGGGATCCGCGATACAATTTCGACATTAAATTTACATCCCCAAACTTAACGCGTTTATTAAAATCCTACATGGTCAAGACTTTATGTATTTGTTGTTATCTAACTAGTTGTTGACATAACTAAACAATAATTAGTAAAAATTGAATTATTTTTATTCATTTTATGTTTTTTATTCTATATATAAAATTAAGTCTCAAGAACGACGTAAAATGCCTATGGTTGGGATGGGGTCCGCAAAAACATGATGGGGTCCTCGGACTACATAAGTTTAAGAACCCTTGCCCTAGGGGGACATGGACGAAGTTGGAACCCTCACTAAAACCTTCCTCGGGTTATTTTACCCCCCTGTACTAAATTTGGTGAAAATCGGTCCATCCATTTGACTTTGCATAAAGGACAAACAAACAAACAGAAATTGATTTTTATATACAAAGATTAAGAAAATATACGTAATTTGTTGCCATGACAGTTATGGCTATACTGCATGCACGATCAGTCTGGAAATTTGACTGCAGTTACATTATAGAAAGATTATGCTGCAAAACATATGAAAGACTTGCGCGCGCAACTGTGTATTTTAGTTCGTTCTATAAACTTTCCGATCACCCCTCTTAGTTACTAAACCAATCTATTATTCTGACTATTATATTTCTTACTATTATTCTCTATCTCTATCTCTCTCCATTTTCTCCTTCCACTGTAACCGTTTCTCATTTCCTGTGTAATAGTTGGCTTTGAGTCATGCTTCGATATTTTAATTATTGCAACGTATTCATTAAGATTGGACTATACTGCTGATTTCTATCTAGTTATATTTCTTTACTAAGAGTTAAATAAAATTTTCAAATCAATTAATAAATTATAATTGTAAATAATGATATCCGGACGTAATCTTGGACCTATAGTGAAAGATGAAATAAATCTGAACGAATAAAATCGTAAACAAAATAATACGCAATACAGAGTAATAATTTCACAAAATGCGCCTTTAATTTAAAATGTAGGTGATAGTTTAATGTTCTCAGTGAAGACAACAACACACATGTAAACATAATTTCTTCTCCGATGTAACAAATTTCGATATGGCGTCACGTCACTATCTTCTAACGTCGCAAACTTACTAAACTGGAACTACCGGATCGAAACAAGTACCGTTTCAAATAATCTGAAACAGTTCGCACTGTTAGATAATTCACATAGCAAGATCATAGATAAATATCGAAAACGAATGTACTGAACTAGAAAATATTTAAGATTCCACGGTTACTATAATACTATTTACAGTTGGTTCTAATTTTGGACGCATTTTTTAAATTGCGGTTTGTTATTGATATTTTTGCTGGTCATACTGATAAATAAATACACTCATCAAAGTGATTTACGGATATTTGATGAGATTGGAAAAGGAATGTTTTTTTGCTTGGAAAAATTTTGTGATTGGCGTATAGGCAAGGCAGTCGCGTATGTGTCAGCTGCTCATGCTAGAGTCGAGCCCAAATGCCGCAGATGGTGATGAATGTTTGCTCTCCTGCACGATCTGGGTTCGATTTTAGTGGCAGGCGGTTATGAATGTTTGCATTAGGGTATCTGAACCAGGACAGTCACGAGTTGAAAGTCCCGGGCATTAAGCTTTATTTTGTGTCTCGTGGCCCGGAAAAATATATTTTTATTTTATGAGTTCATTCAAAATGTCTTTTTTATAATTAAAATGAAACGATCTTACCAAAATATTCCACCAAGATTTGAATGTTCCAGAAGGAAGGAAAAAAGAAAGACAAACCAACTGTAGAAAACCCATCACAGAAAACCGGTAAAGGAAAATTCGTAGCGATAATTAAAAAAGCTGTAATAAATAAATAAACTATAACAACTATTACAAAATGTTAAAGAACAGATAATATGAACTAAATAATACTCACGCACTTGTCAGTAGTCCCTTTTCCGAAATTAAGTTAAAATGGCGTCTATTTATAAGTGCATTTTCAGAAAATTAATTCTTAAATATATCTTCTTGCGAGTATAAGATTGCATGAAAATATTAGAAAAGATATTTAAAAATATTTCAACAAAATTCAATTCAAGTCTTAAAAAATACATATTTTTAAATATTTTCTCCATTAAATTGACAGTCCAAATTCAATAACAAAAAAGAACAGAATGTTGTAACTAACAGTGGCGACTGAGTCAGTGTGACGCTGGGATAGAGTCCTCCTAAAAAAATTTCATAAGAAAAACTCAATTTAAAATCTCATTTATACTTTAAAATTGCATTAAACTACCTAAATACGTATATCTGCATATATTTATTTTTATTATTTCTAATTCAAATATTTTTCATATGTGTTAGATTTTAAAAATTTAGATCTAGAAATCCATGCCCGGGACACTACCTCGTTGTGTCCCGAGACAGCGTTGCCACATGCGATTTCTAGTGTATTTATCTACACAAGTAACAAAAATGAACTGGAAAGGGCAACAGCGGCGAGTTGTTAATGTGTATGTGTTTTAGTGAATTTAGGCCGGCGGCCTAACCTTCGTTTGTTTAGATTTGTGAAAAGTTCTCAGACGTGAAACTGGATACAGTGCGTTATATTAAATTTATCGTGCTTAACTATGAAATTATATTATTAATAAAAAATATGGGTCCTCTCCTCATTGGCCAAAATTGAATATTTTACAATCGAACAAAAATAGAAATAGAACATTAATAGAAAGTTCAGTAAAAAACAATGGTAATAATTTAGAATTGGGCACCCAAAGCTACATTTTTTTTAACGACCGATGATTGATCTATCTGTAGCTCGGAGCTTAATAAAAAATATATATAATAAAAAAAAATCAGCTGTGGCCACCACAGGACCGACCGCCATCATAAAGTACTTGTATAAATACCTACATTCTAGCAGCAGAGTAGAAATAACTTGGCCTAACAGAGATATGATTATCATAACCATGGAAACGTTACATATAAGTATGAAAAAATAGATACTTTTTTTCAAACATTTTTCGTTTTATCAAAAAATGTCTCAAATAAAAGTGGTTAGTTATTGCTTTTATAGCAACTTTTGTTAAATACATTTTTTCGAAATATTTTTCTGTTGTTATATATTCGTAAAAATCTTAAAATCGACACGAGTAAACTCCCATTTCTAGTTAACCGACAGGCAGACAGACAGACAGACAGACAGACAGACAGACAGACAGACAGACAGACAGACAGACAGACAGACAGACAGACAGACAGACAGACAGACAGACAGACAGACAGACAGACAGACAGACAGACAGACAGACAGACAGACAGACAGACAGACAGACAGACAGACAGACAGACAGACAGACAGACAGACAGACAGACAGACAGACAGACAGACAGACAGACAGACAGACAGACAGACAGACAGACAGACAGACAGACAGACAGACAGACAGACAGACAGACAGACAGACAGACAGACAGACAGACAGACAGACAGACAGACAGACAGACAGACAGACAGACAGACAGACAGACAGACAGACAGACAGACAGACAGACAGACAGACAGACAGACAGACAGACAGACAGACAGACAGACAGACAGACAGACAGACAGACAGACAGACAGACAGACAGACAGACAGACAGACAGACAGACAGACAGACAGACAGACAGACAGACAGACAGACAGACAGACAGACAGACAGACAGACAGACAGACAGACAGACAGACAGACAGACAGACAGACAGATAGACCAACAGACATCATGCTAAAAATAGTCAAAACGTTATGTAGGGACCTCAATTCGTGGAGATCCATCGAAATCTCGAAATGTCAAAATCGGTATGATTACAATACCTCCCGTATATATGTTGGCGGTCGGTAATTATTCACTTTCAAGTCGTACTTGGAAGTATAATTTGAAAGCGAAATATTTTAAATCATTTTTAATGTTATTATGGTCAACTTATGTCATCATTTTTTTTTACATTGTATAAGAATTCTACATATGTTTCACACGCCAGATTGAGTTGGATTGGGGACCAGATATTTAAAAATCACAGAGGACGGGTGGGCGAAATTCTCAAAATCATTTGAGTACGTGGGGAAGTAATAATGAAAATCAATTAAGGACAGGGGGAGAAATTCCGCAAAACCTTGTTCTTGAAACCAAATTCTGAAAAAACAAGGGGCATAAATTTCATGCGAGCCGTTTGAAGCTTTGGGCCAGATTAGGCCCGCGGGCCGTAGGCTGGACACCATTGCAATATATGGATCAAAAAGTGTCCCCCCAAATATTTTACCCACCAGCCGCTTCTGGTTATTAATGCTATTTCAGCACATGCTATTTTTTATTAAATAAAATAACAAAAATAGAACAAATTGTCTAAATTAATACGTGACAAATGTTCTTTTGGACTTCTGCAAAATATTCAAAACATCATACATTTCTGACATGTTTGTGACATGTTTGAAGACAGTGTTTCAACGATAGTTTTTTAAACAAATTAACGTGGAAAATGATCGTTCTGTAGTACGTTGTTTACTGTTAACGTTACTAATAGCTTTTATAGAAATATATTTAATTAACTTTCTTACACATCTGCAAAAATTCTATAACTGATTTTGGTGGCACATTTACAGTGCCACCAATATACAGTGGCACCTCGACTTACGAACTTAATTCGTTTCTGATAGCAGTTTATATCTTGAAAAGTATTTTTTTGAAACCCAGTTTTCCATCGTAACTTATGTGAAATCAATTAACCCGTTCCTAGATTAAAAAAAAAAAAAACAAAAAAAACTAAACTAAAAAAAAAAACCTAGATATGGAGAAGGAGCATTTTAACACTATAATTATGCATTTTATTACCATTACATATCAGTTCTCAAAATAATAGTTGACGTAACAAAAAGTATGTATGTACATATACTATTGTAAACCGTTTATTTTTATGCAAAAATACATTTGGGACACAATAGAGAAAACTATGTATTTAATTACAGCCTTCATTATAATAGTATTTTTTGTTTTTTCTTAGTTCGCTCCCAAAATATTCCCATTATTCCAATTAAAGTTATATAATGATGCCTATTTCGTTAATGGTTTCCATAAATTATGCAATTTTAATCTTCCAATTTACCAAAATGGCAGATAAAATTATCATACATAATTAAGATTTTGTATTTTTAAGATATCTTCAGTAGAAGGATTTTTTTATGAGGTTGAAAAAGATTTTTTTAACTAGGCAAAAAATATTTGGTAAAAAAAATGATTAGAATAATTTTTTATGTTGAATTTAGAGTGAGAATTAATTTTATGATTTTTTCTCTTGCACGATTTCGATCTCTGTGTAGAAAAAATTGAATATTTTATTAGGTAGGTAAATTTATTTTTTGGCTGTTGCCATGCGAATCAGAAGAAAGAACTCTTCAGAAAGAGGAAATTACAAAATTTTATCTATCATCAATGTTACACCTGCGCTGCTAAATTGCCCATGTAATGGACTTTTTCTCTTTCGTGAATTGAAGCATTATCAGTTAAGAATTCGAGTAAGTATTAGTATTATGATACGAGCCCTGACAACTATATATTCGGACACGTCATAATTTTTATCTAAACATTTTTCTTGTACACCGTTACTCACTTAATTAATTTTTTGACGTCGATATTATATTTAACCCTATTTTGACTACGCTATGATGATAAAATAGAATTAAAAATGTATTTTAATTAGACTTTAACATTTATTTAAACTAAATTTAGCTGACAGTTAAATGGACAAAACTATATACATTTTCAATATACCTAAATAAAATTATAGGTAGCGTTGGATTTTGTTTTTTATTCTGCAACAATTGCCGGCGCATTTTTAACATCATATTTTGACAGTTAATTTTGTGTGAACTGTTGTTTTAAAATGGCTCAAGGTGTGACAAGGATATTTTGTGATGGGAAAAAAATAAGTGTAATTGCTAGAGATATGAACATGTCAAAATCTTCAGTTTTTAATATCTTAAAATTGTATAGTGAAAACGGTACCATCGATACAAAAGCAAAAGTCTAGGACGTCCGACTATATAGTATCAAATCAACAAAGAAGAGAACTTGTAAAAACGTGTAAAAAAGCAGCAGGACTACTGTTAGGGTAATAACGGCAGAGTGGAATGAGGCTGGAAGATCTAAATTTTCCCGAGAAACATGTAGAAAGTAGAATCATAAATGGTCTTGTTAATCATACCAATGTAATTTTTTTCAGTATTTTATTGAAACAGAAAGTCAACATTTTAGGCAGAACAAAAACCATTCTTGACTGGCCGGCAGAAAAAAATCACTGAAGTTGTAAAGAGCGAAGGGAATGGACATAAGAACAGTGGAATTCGATTATATTCAGCGACGAGTCCAAATTTGATTTAAGTATAGGTGATAACAGAAAACGAGTGATTCGGAGCCAACATGAAGCGTTTCATAACGATTGCTTGAAACGCACTGTTAAGTTTCCTGCTGGGGTTATTATTTGGGGATATATGTCCACAAGAGGTGTGGGATGTATGCAGTTTGTTAATGGAATGATCAACTCAGTTAAATACCAAGAGATACTGGAAAATAATTTAAAGCCTAGTGGCGAAAAATTGTATCTTGGGGCACAATTTATTGTCCAACAAGCCTGTCACACGGCTAAAAGCACTCAAAACTGACTCGAGAAGAATCAAATGATCGTACTTGATTTCCAGTCGTCCTGATTTAAATATTATCAAAAGTCTTTGGCATAAGATGAAACAAAAAATTAGAAACAACCTACAGAGAACGCTGCTATGTTTGAAGGACAAAATTAAGGAAGTTTGGGACTCAGTGACCGTAGAAGAGTATCAGGCCTTATTAGAATCAATGCTTAAAAGAAATGAAACAGTAAATAAACCGAAAAGGTATGTAATTTTTAATAAATATTAATTTATCCGAACCTTTAATTGTCAACTGAGTTCAGTTTAAATAAATGTTAAAGCCTAATTAAAATATATTTTTTATTCTATTTTATCATCATAGAGTAGTCAAAATAGAGTTAAATTTATACTTGAATTCAAAAATTTTATCAAAAATATATTTAGCAAGTAACGGTATACAAGAAAAATATTTAGATAGAAATTATGAAATGTCCGAACATATAGTTTTCAGGGCTTGTATATTATTACTAAACTATCGAGGGATCTCACTTTATGCATCTCATAAAAGATACTGTCGAATTTGTTAGTGTTTTGCCCCATGCTGAGAAGAAATTATTGGCGACTACCAGGCGAATCTTCGACCTATATAGATAGATATATTAGGTGTACCGGAAAGTTTTTTCATTTATTTGGTATTATTAAAATAGAAACAAATCGAAAGAAAAAATGTACTTTATTGAGTAAAATAGTTACCATTGTGATCTATAACACTCTGCCATTTATCAGGAAGAGAAAATATTCCGGATTTATAAAATTCCTGATTTTTTTAAGGAAAAAATTGTTCAAAGCTCATTTTAACATGGTTCATATCTCTAAGTGCCTAGTTTCTTAAAAAGTGTTCCAGTGACCGAAATAACTGATAGTCGGAGGATGAAATGTGTGGTAAGTAGGGTGAGTGTGTTAGAACCTCCCAATCAAGCTCGGAAATTTTTTCACGTGTCTTTTTATGACGAATGAGGTCAGGTATGTTCGCCTTGAAGAATAACTCCTCTTCTATTCACAATTTCTGACCGATTTCTGGTAATGTTCTGATTCAGTCGATCCAATTGTTCACAGTAGAGATCAGAATTAACACTTTGCCCCGGTTTTAACATCTCATAATAAATTATTCCTTTATAGGGCCTACCAGATCGAAGTTCATCATCCAAGCATAAATTCCCTGATTTAAATTTTTTAAACCACTGTTGACATGTGCATACACTTAGTTTATCACCATAAACAGTGCAAATCTTTTATGTAGCAACTGTAGCAGATTTTTTTATGGTACTCATACAACATTAACAGCATAAAAAATGTTTTGATGAAAATTCTTCGGCCATTTTAAAATGCAAGGGTTTGAAATGAAACGAAAACAATAATTAGGTACTCAAGATTACAGAGTTTAATCAAAACGCAAAAGAGGTCTGTTTAATTCAGCGAATAAGTCGTCACTAGTTCGCATACTGCACTAATAATAAAACGAAAAAACTTTCTGGTACATCTAATATTTAATAAAAATATTCATTAAATAAATATTTGTTTATATTTTTCCCTCGATGTTTTTTTTTTTTGAACTCTATAGTTTTATTATGTGTGGGTCAAAGAGTTGTACAAACATGCCAAGTTGTCACTTTCTGGGTCTCTAGATAATATTTGCCATACGGCTAACAATTTGTAGTGAACAGATAGACAGATAGACACATGAGTGACAGTTATAAGGTTTTTTTGGTCACACCTACGAAACCCTAAAAAAGGAAAACAGTTCCCCAAAATCCAAGTGATGAGCAAACAGAAAAATAAAAATCACTGCATGAGACGCCCGTATGCGGTGTTTACCTTGCTTGCCGCCCTTGCCAAAGTTCAAACATAAAGGCTGAACATCGTAGTAGAAAATAAAAGTTGTTGCATTCTACAATTATGTAGGATTTACTCTAAATAATACGTGGGATACAGAACAGGAAATTAAATCACGAACTGCATAAACCAGAAGTGTCTCTGGGAAAATGAAAGTATCCCTATGTAATAAAAGCTTAGATATTAAGACTTCAGATGACAAATTCAGATGATACATTTCTCCCAAATGGAAACATGAATGCTCACTAAATCTATGCGTAAAAGTTTTAGAAATAGTATTTAGTATTATAGTCCTTTCAAACGTTAGAATGCAGGGCAATTGGAAGGGACAGTGGCGGCGCTAGCTCTTAAAATCTGGGGGGGCCAGCAAATATTTGAAATTATTTTTTTATCGTTTACCCATGAAAATACAAGTGATGAACTAAAAAAAAAGGTCCTCACTTCTAAAATACATTTTTCTCCAAAAAATTCTGGGGGGGGGTCAACTGGGGGCTAGAGCAATTTTTGAGGGGGCCCAGACCCCTTGCTAGCGCCGCCACTAGGAAGGGGTGTTACCAAATGTTGTAAAAGTGTCAATTTTATGTCATTTTGCTGTTAACTCATTGAAAATAAATGGAAAAAGTATCTAGTATAACTAAATGTAAAAGAAACTAGTATAACTTACAAAAATCAGGTAACACGGTACAAATATGAATAACTATTTGTAGAATACCGTGTCTTCACAGATAAGCGTGTTTTACAGCCGCCAACGTCGCAAAAAAAAGAAAGGACAGAGTCATTAGGAAAACTCACTGGAGAGCAGGGACCTGAAGGTGAATTTAATTAGGTTCAATTTCGGATTCAGGTTCAATGTGGTAATTTCGGTTCGGTTTCAGGTTCATGTTCAACAACAAAACTTTTTTTAGGTACAAGAACCTAAATTTTTACAAGTTCGGGTTCGGGTTCAATGAAAATTTAAAATAAAATTATAATTATACTCTATTTCACTTTGTAATACGTAACTAAGAGGGAAACTTCATTTTTTATGTTGTATATTTATATCATCTTAGGGTGGTAATTCTGAGATGACACCTTTCAAAATATTTGACAATTAATTGACATTAATGACAATCTTTCATTTGTAATTTTTGAATGAATATAACCTAAGAAAAATCAAAGCCATATTTACAAGTTAACATTCTACCTAAAGTCCATTTACAACACAACAATCACCAAAGTCGCCAGATTTTGTAACGTATTTCAAAATAAAATATAAAGTCTGTTTTTTTGGTTTAGGCGGAACTAGATTTTCAATTCTAGTTACTTTTACAGATTATTTGATGCTTTTGATAAAAGCCTACTTCAAACCATAAAAGAAGTGCTCATGACGACTTACAAAAATAAAAATTCCAGTTGGTTCCGCCTAATCGTTTGGAATAGACTATACTATAAGCTGTTCACTTTTGTAAGGACAAACCAGATCTAGTTATTTTGGTTACTTTTATAGTGTAATACGGACTTTAAATGTCAATTAAAAATATTCCTTACGCTGTAAAACCAACTTTAGATTTATTGGTTCTGATAATTATTAAGAAAGTGACATTTTTTATAATTTTTTAATACCAACATGATATACAGTTTTAAAGGTGCAAACTATTGAAAACAAAATTTCTTCTTAGTTTGTTCTTACAAAAGTGAACAGCTTATATAATATGAAATAATTATTTTAAAATGTAAAGTATACAATAATTACCATAATAAATAATAAGTAAACAATAATTTCCTGAACCTGTTAAAAATACATGGTTACCGGTTAATCATAAAAGGTTCGGGTTCAGGTTTTGGTTGAATGACCTTGAAATATAATGGTTCGGTTCAGGTTCAGGTTCACAAAAATATAGGTTTTTTCGGGTTTTCGGTTCGGGTTCGGGTTCAGCTTCAGGTCCCTGTTGGAGAGTATGAAAAAGAACTACTCCCTGTACTACATTCTAACATTTGAACAGACTACAGTATTAGTGTATACCAGTGATTTTCAACCTGTGGTCCGTGGACCCCCGGGGGTCCGCGAAGTTATCGTAAGGGGTCCACGGTGGATCCCAGGTTTCTGATCCCAGGTTTCTGATCCCAGGTTTCTGATTGTACAATTGCTCGTTGCGCCGTCGTAAAATATTTGTTATAAAATTATATGGATTGTAAAGAACGATTTCACATAATCTCATTAACCTGTGAAATACAGCAAACATTCAAAAACAAAGAACACCTTGTAGCTATATTTTTTGATCTCCAGAAAGCTTATGATATGACATGGCGTTTCAACATAATAAAACTGCTAAAAGAAAGCAGATTGAATGGAAATATTCTCAAATATGTTACAAACTTCCTCCAAAATAGAAAATTTCAAGTAATTGCAAATGGATACATCTCCAGTGAAAAAACACAGCAAAACGGCGTACCCCAAGGGGAAATATTAAGTGTAAACCTGTTTCTCATTGCCATCAACAAAATCTTGGAACACATACCAGAAAATATAAAAACTCTCCTCTATGCGGACGATCTTGTGATTTTCTGTAGAAACAAAGACATTAAACTAATCAGAGACTCACTTCAAGAAGCAATCCTCAGTATAGAAAATTGGGCCGATAAAACAGGGTTCACCTTTTCCTCAACTAAAACTAAAGCCATGCATTTCACAAGAAAACATTATTCGCATTATAATCCAAAGTTAAAATTGTACGGTGACTCTATTACATATGTAACGAAGACTAAATTTCTGGGAATCACACTGGATAGAAAATTAACCTGGCAACCTCACATACAACAACTCAAAAAGGATTGCATGCAAAGGATGAATATCTTGAAAACACTGGCACACTACAAATGGGGCGCCCACAGAGAGATATTATTGAGGCTCTATAAGTCACTGATACTGTCGAAAATAGATTATGGTAGCATAGTATACAGCAACGCAAAACCTACTCATCTAAAAACATTAGACACAATCCAGAACACCGCAATCAGGATAGCCACAGGAGCTTTCAGAACAAGTCCTATAGTCAAAATTACCAGTGAAGCTAATCAACCACCACTTCATTTCCGCAGACGTCAACTCACCTTCTCTTACCTAACGAAATTAGCAACAAATGTGAATAATCCCACATATAACTATATGTTTCAAAATTTAAATAACCAAATAGTCCTTAAAAATATAATACCTTTTCATCAACAAGTTCAAGAACAATTAAACAATATGAGTATGACATTTCCACAGTTAGGTCCAAACCAATTTAACAAGATACCCCCCTGGATCCTGAACGCGCCAAATTATAATCTCCTTCTAACTCGCCATAATAAAAAAGAAACCAGTCCATCCATCATTTTAAAATCTTACCATGAAATCATGTCCAAATACAAGAATCACACTGCCATATACACAGATGGTTCTAAAATACAAAATAAAACCGGGGCCGCAATGGTAGTAGAGAAGAACGAAACAAGAAAATACCATCTTCCAAATATGACGAGCGTCTTCACTGCCGAAGCTTATGCATTATTCCAAGCAACAGAATATATAAAAAGCATTCGAAATAAAAAAGATTTTATAATTCATATTGATTCCCTCAGCACCATTGCAGCCATGAAACAAAGCTATTCAAAAGACGCCATCATCCAAAAAATTCAAGATAACATCCACTACTGTATTGACCAGGGGAAGAAAATCACAATATTATGGGTTCCATCACACCGCAACATTCCAGGAAATGAAAAAGCAGATGAAGCTGCCAAGGAGGCCATACACCAAGAAATAACTCAAATGCCTACCTCAACATATGATGCCAAGAATTTTTTCAAAAGAAAACTGCAAGAAGAATGGAACAACATCCGCTACAAAATTCAAAGTCCGCAAAACTATACATCAAGACATGAACAAATAATTCTAACAAGAATAAAAATTGGACACACACGACTCACTCATCAATACATTTTCGAGAAAAAGACACCACCCATATGCCCCACCTGCAACACACAACTTACGGTGGAACACGTACTTCTAGAATGCCCACAGTATACAGCACAAAGAATCAAACACAAAATTCCAACAGACGCACTACAAATTTCCACCAATATGTATGAGAAAAACATTTTAAAATTTCTAGAAGATTCAAACCTATTAGACAATATATAAAATTTCACATAGTTCCTAATAGTCTAAATTTATTATAATAAATATTTATATATTATATTTTATTATGTAATTGATTATGTAATGATACTAAATATGTAAAACAGATATTCCGGGGTGCTAATAACCAAGCAGTTGAAGCACCCCTAAATAAATATATTAAAAAAAAAAAAAAAAAAAAAGAACGATTTCAATGTAACCTTATAGAGGTAACATTTTGTTTAGAATCTACCTCTAATTATCTGATTATCATCATTGAATACTTCATTATACATTTATACAACCTTCCGTACATACAAAATTTTCTTTATAGTATTATCTTTTGGGGGTCCACACGACTTGTTTTGGTGTTTTAGGGGGTCCGTCATGGTAAAAAGATTGGGAACCACTGATTTATACAAAAGAATCCTAATAAAATTAGATGATTATAAAATCAGAAACGAGGAAATCCTAAGTAAGCTGGACAAAGACTTGAAAATTTGTGTTAACCAGTCGCGCACCCCGGAATTTTTCTTGGGGGGAGCTCAGAAGACAAATTTGTTTCAAAAGGGTAGTTATCTGGAAATTGCTCGACAAGTGCTGGCCAAAAGCACTTTATTTTCCAAAATACAATAGATCAAGATATGACCTAACAAAAAAGGTCTTCACTTCCAAAATACGAGTAATGAATAAAAACACAAAGCTAATGGGCTCTAGGATTCAAGTGTTTTCCTTAAAAACCCTCAAAGCAAATGTTTTTTGAGCTCTTGGGAGGGGCTCAAACCCGTGAGCCCCCCTCTGGGTACGCATCTGGTGCCAACCATTAAAAAATTTATGTAAAGTGTGAATTTTCACACATTTCAGGATTTTGTAGGTTTTTAGTAATAACAAACTGTGGGCAAAAAACAAAAATCATAAATTTCCATAACTTTTGAAAGAATAACCCACATGCTTCTATCTAGAGACTGACAACCGTACTTGAGATGATTTTTTTCTTATTCTACATCTTAAAGCTCTCTTTTGATACCACATAATCGGGTCTATTCTGTATCTTAAAAAGTTAAAAATTAACCTAAAGTTTGAAGTTAAAAAATTTTAACCACGCTTAACAATATTTTGTTATTCTGTAACTCTATGGCGTTAAAATTTTAACCTCGATGTGGTTAATGCAATAGGTTATATTTGGAATTTTAACTTTAACCAAATACATGGTGTTAACTTTTTAACCAGCTGTAATTCTAACCTCTAAACGTCAAATAGCCAGAAAAAATCCATTTTTTAAGGCTCCTTAGACTCATTAACTCGATTCTCAGCTGTTAATTTTTTTTTTTATATATTTTTAATTTCAAAAGAAGACATATACTTTACATATACCTTAGCCACAAATACAAAAAAAATCCATAACATTATTAGCCATAATTTAGCCATGGATTAAAAAAATAATTAATTGTCCAAAATAAAAAAATTTCAATATTTTCCAAAAACACAATCTAATAAAAAATACCTCTAATACGTTTCCGACTCAGATCAATATACATTACCAATAATTTTTTCAGATATTTAGTTTAACCCCTTTGGGTAAAAGGGTGCGAGACAATATTTTTTTAGCACATTTTTTGCTAAAATCGTGTTAAAGAAAAGGTATATTTAAAATACTACTTTTTGTTCCTTAATAAACTTCGTAAGAACTTTCTTTTGATGCCACACAATAAATTTTTTTAAAATAATAATTGTTTTCAACGACAAAAAAATCGATATTTTTCGAAAAACTAATCTGAAAATTCCTGGTGATCTATTCCGGTTCTCATCAATGTACATTATGGAGATTTTTTCAGATTTTTAGATCAACCACTCTAGTAGATAGGGTGGAAGACAAAAGTTTTTTGACATATTTTTGATGAAAACCCCATAAAAGAATTGATTTTTCAAAAATAAAAATTTGCATATTCATCTTCGCATTAAGAGATTTCATTTGAAATGTCACTCTTATACATATTTGTTTATATTTTTCTCGGGATGTGTTTTATGAACTCGCAGTATTTTTTCTATATGTGGGTCGAAGAGTTGTACAAGCATGCCAAATTTCAACTTTCTATTATAAGCCGTTTATTTACAATTTCTACCGTACAGACAGACAGACAGACAGACAGATACATGAGTAACGTTATAAGTGAGTTAACGTGAATTGATGTTCATACCTACAAAACCCTAAAAAAATAATTGTAAACCTGGAAGATGTAAAACATCTTGGTTAACCAATCTCCGAGACTGGTATGAGGAAAGCACCATTTCCTTGTTCCCTGTAGCTGTATCCAAGGTCAAGATAGCTTTAATGATAGCCAATATTGAGTAACACAAGAATATGTATGAGAGAGTGTTTTATTTGTAATTTTTTATAGTTATTAGTTTTCATAGGTGTAGCTAAAAAACAATGGTGTCACCCCAATTTATGTTCAACCGGTTTCCATATTGAAGGGGACGACATGGGTGGATCCAGGGAGGGGGTGAACACCCCCTGGTGGAATATTTGAAGGAAGAGGAGAGCGCAAAGGTTATAAATACTTTTTTGTTCAATCTATTAAATCCCCCTTCAAAAATTGCTGGATCCGAAGGTGGGGAACCGCACATATATAATTAGCTAGTGTGTGTATGAAATCTGCGTAACATTGTGACGTCAATTTTTCCTAAGGTTCTCGTTATTGGCAAATTGAGAACACCCTGTCTCTTGATTGGCAGGTACTTGGCAGATTTATTCTACGAATTTATTCTAAGAATCTACGAATATAATTACATATAGAAATGCCTAGGGTTTCGTAGGCATAAAAAAGAAACTCTAGACACTCTTATATCCTATGATCGATATGAAAAATATTTTGCAGATTTATTTTCTAAGAATCTGCGGATAAAATAACATATAGAAATGTGTAGGGTATCATAGGCATAAACAAGAAACTCTAGACACTCCTATATCCTTTGATCGATATGGAAAATATTTTGCAGATTTATTCTCTAAGAATCTGCGGATAAAACAACGTATAGAAATGTCTAGAATTTCCTCGGCATAAACAAGAAATTCTAGAAACTTCTATATCCTCTGATTGACATGAAAAATATTTTGCAGATTTATTATTATAAATCTGCGAATAAAATAACCTATAGATATGTCTAAGGTTTCATAGGCATAAACAAGAAACCCTAGGATACTCCTATATCCTGTGATTGAAATGAACAGTATTTTGCAGATTTATATAGAAGTATCTACGAATATGATTACATACAGAAATGTCTAGGGTTTCGTAGGCATCAATAAACGTACCAAATTATTTTTAGTTTTATCAATATGAATGAAATGTACTGAAAAAATGAACCGTTTTCCCATCTTAAAAAGTTTATGAATAAATAATCTAACTATATAATTAGCAAGTGTCTGTATGTACTGTCGGTAACATTATGACGTCAATTTTTCCTAAGGTTCTCGTGATTGGCTAACTGGGGACACCCTATCTCTTGATTGGCTGACAGGTGACATCCTTTCCCGTGATTGGCTAACTGGTGATATCCTGTCCTCTGATTCGCTGACCGGCGACAAAATTAAAATACGTTAAAAAATAAAACCAAATACATGTACAAAAAATTGAAATTTTTATTTTATAAATCCGTCATTGTTGACGGGTAATGACCTAGTACAGTGGTCTCCAAAGTGGGGTATGCGTACCACGAGGGGTACGCCGAAATTTATAAGGGGTACGCCACATTTCTCTTCAAAATACTTTGTCCTCTCGCGCCCACAAAATTATAACTGAAAACAAAATTCAAAAATAGCGCTTACTGCAAGAAGTAGGTTCACGATCACTTTCGATCAATAAATAAAATTTCTCTTGTAATTTATCAATTGCATGTACGTAAATTGTTTCATTTAAAATAAATAAATTAAAAAAATAACTTGATTTTCTGCATTCTTTCCGTCCATTTCCTGAAAAAAAGTCATTTTTGACACACAAATACAAAAATATATATATTAGGCCCTAATATATATATTAACCCCTTAGTAATTAGGGGGTACAATTTATGATTATTTTCGTCATAAGGGTACGCGGTCAAAAAAGTTTGAAGACCACTGACCTTTGTAAATAAATAAATGTAACTATAAAAATATCAGTGGTTTATAATCAATTGCCGTAAATTTTAGCAACCGGTTGCCGGAAACTGCCTTGGACTTTAACAACCGGTTTACGGAAAACGGTTGCTACCGGCTTATTGACTCCACTGCAAAAAACCTTTATATGAGTACCATCAGGGGTGATATTCAGCGGGTACGCACAGCAGGGCCACCCCTAGGCTGTGGCAAGTGGGGCACCTGCCCCAGGCCCCGCGCCTCGACCGTCAAGTAATAAAATAACAAAATACATTAAAAATATTATTCCAAGTTTTATAAATAGTTGGAAAAAATTTATATTTTCATCGAATATAAGTATGTGTACTTTGTTAATAGTTAATAATATTAAAGAAAATATCGTTATTCAATATATATATAGATGGGGCCCAGCAAATCCAGTTTTGGGGCCCCGCAATTCCAGTTTTGCCCCAGGCCCCGCAAATGCTAGGGGCGGCCCTGACGCACAGGTACGGCCGTACCCATAAAATTATCCCCATTCTAATGAAAATTTATGTTCTGGCGCTAGCTTACAATTTTTGTGCGCTTGTAGGAACAAACATCACATTCCACGTTGTTGTTCGACATCGGATGTATCTGTGAATGTTGTAGAATGCTTTGCTCACGAGATGAAGTCAGTACGTCACCTGCGCAGAAACCAGTATTCGTGCAGTCGCTTGGTTGCTAAGCAACGGACGTGGAATCGGCTGCAAACCGCATTGCGATTGGTTTTACGTCATTGTTTGGCGCATATACGGTAGCGCCCCTGGTCTCAACTCCTGAGAAAAGCACTCTGTATCGGTGTAAGCAGAGCTAATATTCCGAAGGCACGCAACCGTAGCGCGTACCGGCTGTTCAAATATTGAAACACTACCGTTCCGGTACACAGACAATTTCTACTTTTTTTAGCGTACGCGTTGTTAAATATTTTGAATATCAGCACTGAGTACCATCACTCATGTGTCTGCATGCCTGTCTGCACGCTAGAAATTGTTGCGAAAAATGCTGGTCTTAGAGAAGTGAAATTGGGCATACACTAATCCAAATACAGGTAACGTAATGAAAATTTGTTTTCCGTATAAATATTTATTTACGAAAATAGGTCATTTAAAAACTATACAAAAATGAACCCATTTGTTCAATTTAATAACTATTATTAATGATTATACAAAAAAAAAAAAAAAAATACTAACAAATCTTATGGAAGATTTATAAATTTTCCTTATATTATGTGTATTTTATAAGCATTGAATGATGCATTTCATAATTATATTTTAGCATAACTGCGTTAATAAAGTAAATAAAATGTTTATGTTTGATTTATTTCATGATTCACAGGAAGTATAATGTTATTTATACTAGCAATTCTCCTGTTGCTAGACTTATTCTCTCACGCCCTTACTTCCGTTGTTCGAATTAATTTTACTAAATTTAATATGTAAACAAGGACAGCGAACTTTTTTTGATCGGTCACTAAACAGTTAAATTTTATGCAAATTAAAAAATTCTTCCATATAAAAAATTCAACGAAAGTCATATTACTTTGATTTAAAAAACACAGTCGGACCAAATTCAAGAAATTACTTTAAAAGTTACTAATAATCTTAGAAATTGTAGCACCTTAAGCTTAACAATTAAAAAAATAGATTTCAGTATAGCTCTATATTTTTTACATTAACATGACTTTTTTCTCGTCTTCAAACACTCTTCATGGTCTCTGTCAATGGGATTGTCTTTTCCACATATCAGTGGTCTGTTGGAGCAGGTTCGCACGATCCTGTTGTTAAATTTTGATGTTTTTGTGAACAGATTGTTGGAGCCGGTCTGAACAGGCACGCGCTGCTTAATAGATTTATTATTGAAAATTAAATTACATAATATTACAATTAAGTATTAAAATCTAACATATTAATTACTTAGAAAAATATGTATATTATGCAATATTTTACACACCGTTTTACGTTTAGCATTTTACGTAACCTAACCTAACCTAACCTTTGTTGTCAGAACTAGCTAATGTATCGATTTAATATAATTGTTGATAAAAAGAGACGCAAAAAAACTAAATTTTGATATTAAACTAATCAGATTTTAAACAATAAGTTATAAAAGAAAAGTACGATACGTCGCACCTGTATAACATCGTAAGCAAATGTTATTTGCTCATGCGCAGAAATGACATTTTGTCTAAAATTCAGTTCCTGGAATAAAATTGTATGTATAATGGAATAAAAATAATACATTTCACAGTTAATCAATATTAATCACCAGGTATAAAAAAAAAATGAATCTGTATTTCATTTATTGCTGCTGCAATTACGATTGCGATTCTGAGTGGATGAATGTCGTTCAGAACGAATAATGCGTTCCTGTGTCGTACTATTAGCTATTTGTGAAATTATTGTGAAATTACTTCGTATAGGCAGTGGTGTGTTAGAACCGACTCGCGTTAGAGCCGACTCGCACACACCTGTTATTAAATTTTCATGAATTTTCCGAGTCGGTTGTTATTTTGAGCTGGTTGATAAACTTATTCATTATTAAAAACGACATAAAATTACAATTAAGTATTAAAATCAGTCATATTAATTATATAGCGAGAGCGATTTTGATTCAAAATATAACGAATAATGCGCTTTGCATTAGGGAGCTGTCTGAGACTTTTCATCCGCAAATGCTTCTAGTGTGAAACGAACAGTTGTCTAGGCCAGGTATACCCTTCAGTTGTTTTTTTTTTTTTTATCAAGCCGTTTATTAACTATTTACCAACACACCACTGCCACATCTACCTATCCTCCATCTAACTTTGTTTAGTGTCAGTTATTTCTAGGTACCTTATATACAACTCGGGCAACATTTTTTGTGTTGCGGTCGACACAAGACTAAGCACATTTTTATGCATTTTTAGTGGAAGTACACAGTGGATCTGTACACTAAGGATCAATTGTTATAAACTGAATAAACACAATAAACAGTAGACCGAAAACCCGACGCCGGTCCCAACGAGTTTACTGTCTGTTTTAAAAGTGGGTCGACCGGGTTTTAAAGTTTTTTTTTTTTTTATCTATGTAAAATTATTATTAATTAAACCAACCCTTTCCGCGGACGGCCCCGTAAGAAAATCTCTCTGCCTCTCGGCGGCCCTCATCGATAGTTTCAAAAGAACTGGCGGGCCGCAAAAATTTGATGGCGAGAGGTAACTAACTCGCGGATCGCGGGTCTGCCAAGCCTGATCTATATTAATATTCGCTATCTCTCTATCTTATGCGAGGTCTTTCCAGATGTTTATCATATTGTCCTCTTGTATCCTAATCATCTATAATATAATACGCCAACGTGTGTCCCTGCGTGCTATGACGTCAAAAACAAATTTGAAGCGAGATTCCGAAATGTAATATTCCGAAGCTCACCGAAGTGTATATTGACATATAACGCGTGATATTAATAGTAGTTAATTGATATGTTTACACAAAAATAATATAAATTAAAATTATTAGTAGCAGAAAAATTTTTATTTTAAAAAATATTTGGTTTTGATGAAAGTATGTAAGAAAAATGCGACTTTCTTTTCTTTATTATTATTTTTTCAATGCTTTATTTTTTTTTTTATTTCTACGATTAACGTTTTTATCAAACGTTTTAAATTTTCAAAAATGTAAATATAATGCAGTGAGTAAAACATGCTTTGGTAAATATGAATAATTTTTACCAAAAATTACTGGCCGAATTTGGTCATTCATATCAGCGCCACTAGGTCACAACTTATTTGTGTAAATTTAAAATTGGTTCGAAATATTTAAAATATTTTGGTAAAAGTTACAAATTGATACATTCAATAGTTTGCACCTTTGAAATTGTATGTCATGTTGGTATTAAAACATGGTAAAAAAAATCACTTTCTTAAAATGTCATTCCATTTGACATATGTCATAAAGATAAATGATATCTTAGTTATTTATAATGATCATAACCAACAAATCTAAAGTAGGTTTTACAGCGTAAGGAATATTTTGAAATGACAAATTTACATTTAAAAGTCAGTACTACCCTATAAAAGTAACCAAAATAACCAGATCTGGTTTGACCTTACAAATGTGAACGCAATATATTAAAGCGGGCAAACAATTAAATTTTACTGGGTAATAGTTTCTCACGATTTACTTCAAACGAGATATAGAGTAAGTACGCTTTTTTCCGTGTGTGTATTTTTGCGTGTGCGCTTCTTTCCGTGTGTGTATTTTTTCATGTGCGCTTTTTTCCGTGTGCGTATTAATCTGTGTACGTTTTTTCCGTGTGGGGATTTTTATATGATATAAGAAATTGGAAAATTTATTTTAATAAATATATTTTAAATTAAACATCTCAAATAATTTTAATTTTAACATTATAAATGTAAGGCACTGAGCGAAAATAAATCGTTTTCCCATCTTAAAAAGAATAAATAATTCGGAATAATACTCATTATTTGTCCAGTTTTTACCGACCGCCAACATATATAAGGGAGGTATTGTGATCATACCAATTTTGACGTTTCGAGATTTCGATGGATCTTCACGAATTGAGGACCCTACATAACGTTTTGACTATCTTTAGCATGATGTCTGTCGGTCTGTCTGTCCGTCCGTCTGTCTGTCCGTCTGCCTGTCCGTCTGTCCGTCTGTCTGTCCGGCTGTCTGTCCGTCTGTCCGTCTGTCTGTGTAGAAGTGCAGAGCAAATTCGGCTGAAAGGATTTTTATGAAACTTCATGTTTAAGTTTCTGACATCAATGGCACGAGTTGATCAACTTTTGGTAAAAATCGGTTGACTAACAATGGGAGTTTACTCGTGTTGATTTTAAGATTTTTGCGAATATTTCACAACAGAAAAATATCTCGAAAAAATTTATTAAACAAAAGTTGCTATAAAAGTAATAACTAATAACTTTTATTTGAGACGTTTTTTGATAAAACGAAAAATTTTGAATAATTTCTGTAAAATTTTTCGAAATTTTTTCCAAGTCTCAATTTTTTCATATTTATATGTAACGTTTCCATGGTCATGGTAAATAATATCTCTGCTAGAAAATATTAGGTCAAGTTATTTCTACTCTGCTGCTAGAATGTAATTTATATAAGTACTTTATGATGGCGGTCGGTCCTGTGGTGGCCACAGCTGATTTTTTTAATAATGGACGAAGAGTTGATTCAATTTGAATTGGATGAAGTAAAGCGTATGGCTACAGAAATAAGTCTGAGGTGTCGAGCAAGTTCCATATTAAGGTGATGATGTGTTAATGATGTGTTTGCCAACACAGTTGGGAACGGGTGCACTAGTATATCATAACAACCAATGGCTTCGCTAGCGGGGGGGCCCCCAAAAACTGGTCTAGCCCCTAGTTGGCCCCCACAGACTTGTTTGGAAAAAATGTATTTTAGAAGTAAGGACCTTTTTTTTAGCTTAACACTTGTATTTGGCCACCCCAAATTTTACTAAAAAACTTTCTGGCTCCCCCATATTTTAAGAGCTAGCGCCTCCACTGATAACAACGTACCATCAACTGTAATCTGCCGCTTATTTTCTATGTTATTCTTCGCTTTAAGTACGTTATCTAAAGTCAATCTATTGCATTATTTTTTCGCAAAATATCAAATACATCGATTGTTGAAAAAATTGCTTTAAAATTTAAGTGGAGTATCAATTAAAAGCTCTGGATGCATAAATTAACAAATAAAAAGTAATATAAAAACATGCGATTAATAGCATATAATATATGGTATATATTTTTTTAAAATCCACAACCCTATTACCAATAAATACTTGATGCAATAAATTTATCTAAAGATATAAAATTTGATGTAATTTTGACAAAAAGAATTAATTGTAATGTAGGGTATATCCCATGAATTATTTTATCTTCTTTCTTTTTTTTTTGTATTATATGTGAACCTAACATATAAAATATTAACATATGTTTTCAGAGTTCTCAGAAAGTAACAGTTTCTGTTGACGGAATCGAAAGAGGTATGCGAAGTATGTAAATTTCAAAATTTAAATAAATTTGTTTATACAAAAATAGTGACATAAAACATTATTAGAACTTTAGGTAAACAAATAAGTTATAGTTGCAGGATAAGCTTAGAAAAAATGTGAAAGAGGTTCATAAGTTTTTTTACCGTGGTAGCAGGAGCGGACTGAGACTGTTGAGTCCTATTTCGACATTTGAAAGTTTTTCCGGTCCTTTTTCCAAAGTTGACTTAGGATTGGGTGGGGCACATTTGGACCTTTCAAATTTGCCGCTCCATTTTCTTTGTAAATCTAATTATTTTCATAGCGAATGCTAATATTGAGAAGTGACATTACCGGTGGCGGCGCTGTGCTCCAAGGCAATATGGCTGTCGTGTCTAGTATTCAGCTGTCAATATGCTAATAGCGAACAGGTTAATTTCAGCAGAAAACATTTTTATTTTATGAAAATGCGAGTAAATATTTGTGAATTTTTTTAATTTTTAAGCGCTACACATGTATCGAGGTGTATAACAGAAGGTGGACATCAAATTACAGTATTTAAAGTTTAATTTCAGTAGATTTATTGAAGTGTAATTTGTAGTTGAGCAGGTGTTAAATGCCGGGCACGTAATTTTATGTGGTACATCTGAGTGTCGGTCATCTGAATTTACAATATATGGATTCTGTTTGTAAACAAGTGCATTCAAAATTTGGACAGAAGCAGCTAAAAGTTAAATATGCAGTTGCATATTTAAACATTTGTATGGGTCACCTTTGTAAGCAAAAACCAATTAGATATCTTATTGGTATTAAGAGATATTAAGGAATTCTTGAAATCACAATTCACCCCTTTTCACCCTTTAGGGGTGAAATTTTAAAAAACCTGTAAGTTTGCAGATGCAAACATATTAGTACAATTTTGTTTTTCTGCGACAAATGTAATGAACAATCTGGCATAGTATCAGTTACTTTTTAACTCAAATATATTCCCATGCTTTCCTCCTGTCCATAACCAAATCTTTTCCAATCTGGACTTAATATTAACTTTCCCTCCATTTTTCTTAAGAAAAGAAAAAAACTAAGATGCCTATCTTTGTCCTGTCTTGAATGACAGCCAAAAACACTACAATTTGTTCTACTTTTATAGTTTTTCACAACTTCTATCGACATTTTAAAAAAATTCAACACTAAAACATATGTAGTAAGTTCAAACAGTACCAGAGCGCCTAGTACAATATTTGACCACCAGACTGCGTATCCGAGCGTGTCAGTTCTCAATTCCTAATTTTGACGTCATTACAAATTTGTAAGAAACCCCAAGTGTTAAACAATGAAAATAACAGAGCAGCCAAACTTTCAACTAACACCTCGCAAATAAACCTTCAAATTCCACAATATGACATTAAGAAAACTGTAATAAGAAAACTAATTCAATTTGAAAAACTTTTAAAGAGAAGGCAAGAAGAAAGCTAAAGAATTGCAAAGGAAATACATGAATGAAAAAAAATAGAGAATGCAATTGTCCAGATATATCCGACGCCTGTGCAAATACCAGATCTACAAGTATGAAATGCGGATTTTTTTTTAATAAAACACATTAAACTCAAAAGAACAGTAAAAGTTTATTTATTCAAAGTATGCTCCATTAGAAGTTATACATTTTTCCCATCTTTCAGGCAATTTGTGAATACCTCGCCAGTAGAACTCTTCCCCTTTCCCCGCAAACTATTCATCTAGCCATTCTTTCACGTTTTCATATGAACAAAAGTGCTGCTCAGCAAGTGCGTGACCCATCGATGCGAACAAGTGGTAATCTGAAGGAACCAAGTCTGGTGAGTAAGTGGCATGGGGTAGCACTTCCCACTTGAGTGCCTCCAATGTGTTGCAAACTGCTTTTGCCTTATGTGATGGAGCGTTATCGTGAAGAAAGATTACCTTGTGCTGTCTTCTTTCGTATTCTGGTCGTTTTATGAGCAGCGAATGGTTCAATTCGATCAGTTGTTGTTGGTAGCGTTGGGTATTAACTGTTTCACCAGGTTTTAACAATTCATAATAGACCACACCCTTTTGGTCCCACCAAGTACAGAGCATTATCTTTTTGCCAAAGCGATTCGGTCTTGCAGTTGATGTGGATGGTGAGCCTGGGTTCACCCATGATTTTTTGCGTTTGGGATTTTCAAAATAAATCCATTTTTCATCGCCAGTAATGATACGATGCAAAAAAGAATTTCTTTTGTATCGTGCAAGCAAAATTTCACAAGTGTTTTTGCGTTTTTCCATCTGCCTCTCATTCAATGCATGTGGAACCCATCTGCCGACTTTCTGGATCTTACTCATCTCTCGTAGGCGATTGGAAACAGCTTGTTGACTAACGCCTAACTGCTCTGCTAGTTGTTTTTGTGATTGACTATCGTCTTCCTGTAGCTATGTTACCAATTTTGTATCTTCATATTTTTTTGGAGGTTTTCCATGTTCTCTGTCTGTAAGATCAAAGTCACCACTTTTGAAACGCCGAAACCATCGTTCACACGTATCTTGCGATGGAGCATATTCACCATAAGCTTCTCAAAGCAGTCGATATGATTCAGCAGCAGTTTTTTTCAAATGAAAACAAAACAGTAGTACTGTCCGCGAATGCTCTTTATTTGGCACGAAATTTGACATTCTTAACACAGTAAAACAAAACTATATGATCACTTTTCAAATTATAACCTATACGCATTTGACACTTAATGATAACTTAACAAAACGCCATATGTGTTGAAACTTTGAACTATACAATCTGTTTGCGCGGCAAGTTTGAAAAAAATTCACATTTCATACGTGTAGACCTGTATACCTCATGATGGGGTAAAATTGTACAAATGCATATCTTGAAGAAAATTCAATTTTTCTTAAAGTACCTAATAGTTGCATATTCGTCAGTGCGACCGTCAATCCCAAATATCTAAAAATTGTGAAAATAATACTGTTGAATAAAATTGTATATATCGACCCCACACACCTGTATCTGGTTGAGTAAAAATATTTCCTTGGTGGCCCCAAAACGGTCCTCACCCAGTTCAGCACGGTAAGGGCTGGATTGTACCGGGCTTTGGATTATACTGAACAATTATACGAGGGTTACCTTTTATGTTTTTACAAACGACCACTAGATGGCAATATTGAAATGTGTCATTACTATATTCGTTAAATTTGACATTTGTTATTGTGAAATCAGTGGCAGCTTATAAATTGCTCGTGTAGTTTATTGACAGTGAACGTTTAAAAAAAAAAGTTTGTGAAAAAATGGATATTACTCGTGAAGGTTTTTGTTGGATGATTTTTTACGATTTTAGTCCTAACTTAACAACAATGCATAGATTCGCTTTGTTCAACTTTTGGTAATGAAGCACCATCAGAAAGCTGTTTACAATTGGTTTGCAAAATTTCGTCGTGGTCCTGCGTCCGTCAGTGATGAATCTCGTGAAGGTCGACCAAAATCGGTTGTGATTCAAAAAAACATCGATGCTGTGCGCAAGAAGATCGGCATGTGACATTCCGTGAGATAGAGGCATCCTTTGGCATATCGCAGACTGCAATACATTCGATTTTGCATGAACATTTAGCTGTGAAAAAGATCCGTTCCAGATGGAATCCGCATAATTTGACCGAAACTCAAAAAAAGACTCGTGTTAACTGGTGTAAGGGAATGCTAAAAAAATTCAACCTAGCCACTGCAAAATCCGTATACAAC
This sequence comes from Liopterus haemorrhoidalis, assembly GCA_963971575.1. Lineage (NCBI taxonomy): Eukaryota > Metazoa > Arthropoda > Insecta > Coleoptera > Dytiscidae > Liopterus > Liopterus haemorrhoidalis. The sequence continues at coordinate 47,298,966 of OZ020614.1, read as the reverse complement.
ATCGTTACAGGTGACGAAACTTGGATTTATCCATATGAACCGGAAACTAAGCAACAATCCACTGTTTGGGTCTTCCAAGATGAACCGAAACCCACAAAAGTTGTTCGTTCACGAAGCACTTCCAAGAAAATGATCGCTTGTTTCTTCGGTTGTACTGGACATGTCGCAACCATTCCTTTAGAGGATCGGAGGATCAATTAATGCTGAATGGTATACAACAATTTGTTTGCCAGAAGTCATCGACAAAATCAGGAACAACAACCAAAAACGTCACCATTCTTCATCATGACAATGCAAGCTCCCACACAGCACGTCAAAAATTTGATTATTTAAAGGAGAAAAACATTGAATTAATATTTCATTGCCAGTACTCACCTGATTTATCCCCTAACGACTTTTTTTTCCCCCCAATGTCAAACAAAAAATACGTGGACAGCGATTTTCATCACCTCAAGCTGTTGATGCCTTCAAAAACCATGTTTTTGAGATACCAACATCAGAGTGGAAAAAATGTTACAAGAATTGATTGGAACGCATGCAAAAGGCGAATATTTTGAAAAGCAATAAAACAGTATATTAAAAAAAAAAATCTGTCTTAGTTTTTGTAAAAAATTAAAAGGTAGCAGTCGTATAAGTCTATTTTATTTTGTTCTAAAGCACTTCTACAAGTTGTTTTCGGCAGTTCCGGGTTAACCGATCCTCGTGCAATCACGTTTAAGACGAGTAATCGGGACTTTACTGTATTGGCAGAGATAAATATTGTTTCAGGAGACATTATACAGAGGAAATTGAGAGAAATATAAAGAACACTCAGATGTTTAGAACGCATCATTCATTCAAATATTGATAAACCAAATATAGATGGCATTAGGAAATATAAGAGAACTGTATAGGGCTTTGAGGCTATATGACCTAAATCATCTATTCAAATATTAAAAAGAAAAATATAAAGGGCATTAGGTTATATAGATGTTATATAGAGGACGCCGAATGAAAAGAAATATAGAGGGCATTGAATTCAAAGTTTCTAATTAAGCAGTTTTTATTTAGTTTTTATCCTTTTTGATCTCGTTTACACTTATTTTTTGCTCTTAGAAAAACTGCAAATCTACTTTATCTAACTTTATAATGAAGCTAGTTTTTTATATTCTTTATTAGGTTGGTGCAACAAAAGTTGTTAATTGAACTACTTAATAGTCATTATTCGGGCAGGTCAATAAAGTTGTAAAATACGCATATTTTATGTTGAAATATTACAAAAAAATTGTTGAACATGCATTTTTAAATATTATAATTCGATACTACAAAACATGTATTTTATAAATTTTTGCTAAATTTTAATTCATACAAAATGTATGTCTTTTATTATTTATTATATTAGATATACTTAATATACTGCCTACATTATGCATATAACTAGAAAATATAAACGAATTTAAAAAAAATCAGCTGTATCACCTAGTTTAACACAGTGACGATCAAAATTTTATTTAATCTTAACATATATAATTCTTTATTTCCCCTAGGACTTGCGGCGTTTAGTGTTTTAGCTGCTACATAAAAATAGAAATAATCATACATAATTACAATACATTACAAATTTGCTTCAATAAATTTTATATGAATTTTCTTTATTCTTCCTCCGGTGTCCCTCTCTTTCTTCCTATTCTCTTTTTGGCTTCCGTCTCCGGTCTCCTTCCTTCTTGACTCCAGTTCTTCCACCCCTCTTTCGTCTCTTTTTCGCTTCTCTTCCCTCTCTTCTTTCCTCCTCCTTTGCCTCTATCTTTCTTCTTGTTCTCAGTTCTGCCTTACCGCTCCGCATTCCTTCCTTCTTTTCTCGAGTACTCTCGCCCATCTTTCTCCCATTCCTTCTTCACTCAACAACTCCTTTATCTCTTCCTCCCACTTTATCATCTTTCCACATCTTTTTGTTAGATGTTCCAAGGATTCTTCCTCCTCCCTACACATTCTGCATAGCCTATCCTCTGGTTTTGCCCAATACCTGTTGCTCCGTTCTTCATTTCCACATCTTAATCTAGCAATCCTCCTAACTCTGCCCCAGCCTTTCCTCTCTTCCCTCTCAAATATTTAGGTATTCCTACCGTCCTCATATCTCTATACCTTTCCACATTCCTTGAATTGTCTATTCTTACTTTCTTTCCTGCTCCTGTACCTCCTTGTCTCTCCTCCTCAATTCTTCTACTATGTTTCTTCCTCCGTTTCTCTTTCGCTCAGCTTTCCCTGTGTCCATCCCAGATCTCCAATAATACTCTTTCCTTGTTTCTCCCCATTCCAACAGACCCTTTTGTTCTTCATTCATTCTTTCTTCCCAGCATTCTCTTAATATCTTCCTTCTTTCGTCCCTTCTGAATTTCTTCTCATACTTCGCCGCCCTCACCCCGGTTCCCACTCGCAGCTTTTCCCTCTTCATTTCCTCCCTCACTATATATCCTGGTGTCGTTCTGTCAAATCCCATAATCCATCTCATGCATCCCTCTTGTACCCTTTCTACTATCTCCCATTCCTTCCATCACCAGATCTCTACTCCGTACATGAGGATACTCTTCACTATCACGTCAAATAATTTCATCCTCCACTTAATATCGTCGTTAAACCTCCTCTCTCCTATGCCCCATATCTTCCCCATACCATTATTGCTTTCTTCACTCTTTCCCTAACGTGCTACTCTGCCCTGTTGTTCCTCGTTAGAACGAATCCGTTCATACTTTTCACTTCTTCAATTTCTGTCCCTGACAATCTTAACATGTTTTTTTTATTTTAAGAATAAATAGATCTACAATTGATCAAATCTTTTGTATTTGGCAGATCTTAGAAAAATGTTGCGAATATAATACAAAGATCACGCTATAACTATTGAGAATAAGAAATCAGGTAGTCTGTGCAATGCACAAGTATCACTATCATTTTATGCAATTATTTACCTGTCATTTGAAGTTAATTTGTAAAGTTAAATTAGTTAACTCAGTTAATTAATTGTTTAAAGTATCGTTGTGAGTCAAAATAGAGAATTTAGCAGAGATCATTTTTGAATCATGATTTATTATGATTATAAAAACGGCTTAAGCGCTTATGAGTGCAAGGACAGTTTAGATTCAGTTTTTAGTGAACAAGTACTTTCTTTGGCTACAATTTACCGCTGGTATAAAGAATTTGAACAAAGCAGGAATTCTGTTCAACACTAAAAATGAGCAGAATGTCCTCCTACAGCTGTTACAAAAAAAAACATTGCTTCTGTTAAGAAATTAAAGACAATAAAGCTACTTATACGGTAATATAGAATCAACTTAAGATTGGATCCTCGGCTATTAAGAGAATCATACACGATCACCTGCATTTAAAAAAAGTTGTCAGTCGTTTTGTGACATCTGGTTTCTAATTTCCAAAAAGCCGAGCGTGTAAGAATTTACCATGAAACTTCAAAACTCTTAAATAGATAATTATTTGTTAATAAGTAAATACGTGGTGGATATTTTTTTTCAAAAATTGTGATAGCCGACGAACCTTATATTCGTTTTTCCGATGTACTTATAGTCCAAGAAAGTCGTGTTGTCATGCAAAAAGTAATGCATGCAGTATTGTTTAGAAGTATTTTTCATTATTGTGTAATATATTTCAATATAATACACGTGTTTTACTGTTTCCTCATATTTTATAAAAATAGTTGAGTTCTTTTTATAATTAATACAGTTGTGCGATATCTATTGATTCATAAAAAAAATATCTTTCAAGTGAACCAGTTATTAGCAAAATATTTTATTGTGTGCATTGATAAACAATATTAATTACAAATAAATATTTTTTTCTATCTTAAGCGTAAACTAACTTGTTTCTTAGTGATCTAAATCCAGTGCATCATTACGTCAGCGAACACCGTCATCAACTTACAAGAAGTAACCAGTGCTAATTACATTTTGACAATTTTTCAAATTAATTCATTGAAATGGTTTCTTCGTGTGTTAAATGCAAAAGAAATTTAAATCACCGTACATATCCAGGAGTTACTTGTATAGGTGCCTGCAAGAATAGCTACCACTTCACCTGCATTACTCTTCCCGAAGAAGAAAAAGAAGCTCTACAGAAGTTTCCCAATCTTGCATGGATTTGTACCAAATGCAAGAATGTTGACAAAACAAAGATATTGAGTCCTACTATAAGCAACATTTCTCATAATAATGATGATCCGTCTTTAGCCGATGTTATGTACCAACTAAAAGAAATTGAAAAATCAGTTATATTTTTTTCACAAAAAATTGATGACTTTCAAAGAAATTTTGATTTATTTACGGGTAAAATTAATATGATTGAACCATTAGCTGCAGAGGTCAAATTTCTTAAAGCTAAAGTTGAAGATATGGAGCAACGATCCAGATCTAATAATGTTGAAATAGTAGGGCTGCCTGAGAAAGACAATGAGAATTTAATAACTACGATCAAAGAAATTGGAGCTGTTGTCAATTGTCCAGTTGCTGAACAGGATATCGACGCACTGCATCGTGTTGCGTCATATAATGTAAATAGCAACAGACCAAAAAATGTAATAGTGAGGTTTGTTTCCAGGCTAAAGAAAGACACATTTTTGGCCTGCGCTAGAAAATGTAAGGATCTAACGGCTGATAAACTTAATCTAAAGGAAAACAATAAAATATTCATAAACGATCACCTTAGTCCTACTAACAAATTATTATTGAAGAATACCAAAGCGGCCGCAGCAGATAATGGTTTTAAGTACGTCTGGGTTCGGAACTGCAATATATTCGCCAGAAAAAATGATAACTCTCCATTCCTAATTATCCGTTCTGAACACGATATTGCTAAATTAAAATAATGCATATCATTATTTTCTGTTAATTATTTAATTCATATCGATTTTTCTTTGTAATGGATACACAAATAAGTACATATTACCAAAATGTGCGGGGGATTAAAACAAAACTTATTAATGTATACAATGAGTTAGCTCAGTGTAATTACGAAATAATATTTTTTACTGAAACGTGGCTTAATGATTCTGTGCTTGATGGTGAGATATGTGACTTAAATAAATATTTCTTATTTCGTCGTGACCGTAATATGCCTAACATGAGTCAAGGTGGTGGTGTTTTAATACTTGTTTCCAAAAAGTTTCACACTAAAGTTGAACATTCTTGGAGCTCTTCTGCTGAAGACTTATGGGTAACTTTGCATACATCAAAAAATAAGAGAATTCATCTATGCTGTGTCTACATACCTCCGGTTTCTGATGAAAGTATTTATGTAAGTCATTTTAACAAATTATCTGAACTCTCAACTAAGTTTACGAATGACGATTTTCTTATTATCGGTGATTATAATTTGCCGGAAATAGATTGGATTGCGAAAGACAATTTTTTATTTTCCCAGGTCTCAAAACAGATTTGACACTCATATTGAATTGTCAAATATGTTATCTTACTGTAATTTATGTCAATTTAACGGTATTAAGAATAAATTAAACAAAATATTGGATTTGGTTTTGAGCTCATTTAATCTAGATATTAGTTCATGTCAGTTTCCAGTTAGTAAGATTGATACGCATCATCCTCCACTTGAAATAAGTTTTTCTCTTAATCATTATAAGAATTTACCACGTCTAAATAACCCTACTTATAATTTTTATCAATGTGATTATGAAACCCTTATATACAAATTGTCTTCTGTTCGATGGGATGAAATATTAAATAACTCAAATATTAATGAAAATGTAAATAATTTTTACAAAATTCTACATAATATGCTAGACACATATGCTCCTAAAAGGGCACATGTAACCAACAAATATCCAAAATGGTATTCTTCGTCTTTAATAAAAATTATCAAAGAAAAAAACAAATTTCATAGAAAATGGAAATGTTATGGCAACATTGATGATTATAATTCATTTTCCTTATTGCGTAAAAGAGTTAAAATCTGCACAGATTTTAACTATAAAAAGCGTATTAATTTCATTCAGTCCAGAATAAAGTCTGATGTAAAACATTTTTGGAATTATACTAAAACTTTAAAGAAAAATAACAACATACCTAATGTTATGTATCACGAAAACAAACAAGCTGCAAATGGTTCTGATATATGTGATCTATTTGCGTGTCATTTTGAATCTGTGTATACTTCTTCTCTTATTAATCCATCAAATAACCTACTTAGTGATAGTAATGTCAACTTGGGTTCTATTAGTTTAACGCAAGACGAAATTCTTACCAAGTTAGCCTCTTTAGATACAAAGAAAGGTTGTGGTCCAGATGGAATACATCCTTTGTTCATAAAGAATTGTGCCTATTACCTTGTTCTTCCTCTTTTTATAATTTTCAACAAATCTTTAAATTCTGGTATCTTTCCTGACTTTTGGAAAAAATCATATGTTACACCGATTTTTAAATCAGGCGATAAAAGTAACGTTTCAAATTATAGACCTATTTCTATATTACCAATATTTGCGAAAATATTTGAATCATTAATAGTAGATAAAATCAAAAATCCATTAAATCAATTAATAATTCCTCAACAGAACGGATTCTGCTCTGGTAAATCTGTATTAAACAACTTAATCCCTTTTACTGAATTTGTTAGCAGTAATATGGATCTCAAGAAACAAATTGATACAATTTACACCGACTTTTGCAAGGCATTTGATAGAGTTAACCATCACATTCTTTTACTCAAATTGAGACATTATGGAATACATGGGTCGTTACTGCGCTGGATTGAAAGTTATATTCGTAACAGATCGCAATTTGTTGTCTGCAATGGTTACATATCTCGAGGAATTTTAGTGAGTTCGGGAGTACCCCAGGGCTCACATTTGGGACCTATTTTATTTAACTTATATATAAATTCTATTTCGTCTTCCTTCAAATATTGTAATTTCTTACTATTTGCTGACGATTTAAAATTCTATAAAACTGTTGAAACTCTCATCGACTGTTACAAAATCCAAGATGACCTAATTAGATTGAACAAATGGTGTATAGAAAATGATATGTCTCTAAATTTAAATAAATGCTTTGTAGTAAACTATGCAAGAAAAAGGAGTATAATTAATTTTAACTATAATTTAAATGGCGTTAATCTATCTAAAAAAAACACTGTACGGGATCTTGGAGTTACTTTTGACTCAAAGTTACTTTTTAATAATCATATCGACACCATTACTAGTAAGGCTTACAAACTTTTAGGATTTGTTATAAGAGTTAGTAAGCCTTTTCACAGCAAAGAATCATTAACTACACTTTATACCTCAATTGTCAGATCTCAACTGGAGTATTGTTCAATAGTATGGAATCCAATGTATGCCAAAAATATAAACTTACTAGAATCTATACAGAGAAAATTCACTTTTGTAGTATGCAATAGGCTTAATATTGTAAATTCAGAGTATTTAAAAACATTACAATTATTAAAATTATGTCCACTTGAACAGAGACGAGTGAATGCTGATATGATATTCCTATATAAGGTGTTCAATAACTTAATTGATTCACAAAATTTTATTCATAATTTTTATCTATTAGCTCCTCTTAAAACAACTAGATCTAAACAACTGTTTCAATTAACTAAATTTAATTCTTTTAGCTATAAAAACTCTCCCTTAAACAGACTCATGTCAACTTACAATAATAATTATATTCATTTAGATATATTTAACTTGCCTTTACAAAAATTTAAACTTTATCTTCGAATGTCATAAATGAAATTAACTTGTTCTTGTATATCGATATTAAATTATGTATTAGTCTCTTACTTTGTTGTTATACAGTATGTATGTAAATTCATTTTGTAATCTGTGGAAGCCAGTCATTGGTTTTTACTGTTGGCTTTCCTTAATGTAAAAAAATAAAATAAAATAAAAATAAATAAAAAAGTATGGGTCTAGTAAAGACAATTAACCTGGACGGACAGAAGATAGTTACAGTTAAATGGTACACTCAAAAATGTTTGCTTGAAATGCTCAGTTCTAGAGAAAGGGATTATGTTACAACATGATAATGCATCTTTGCATAAGGTAGCTTCATCTCTTCATTTTTGGCAAATATGATTTGTCAAAATATATGATACTCACATGATTTGGCAAAATGTGACTTTTGGTATTTATTGGGCTTAAAAAAAATTACGGAGTAGAAGATTTTCGTCTGAGGAAGTGGCTGATGCTACAATTCATTATTATTTTGAAGGTATTTCGAAAGAAGATTGGTTAGGAACTTTTAAGAAAGAATGGCCAAAATTAGTCAAAAAAATTTATCAAAAATTCTAGCGTGATCCCCCTATAAGTATTTTATATTATGCAATGATTTTAAAACCGCATATAACACAATCATAAAAGAACGTGTATGGGAATTAATAAAGGAATTTGGCCCAAAAAAACCAATTTAGGTAACCAAACTATCGACACAAACTCGGAAAACAAAAAAATATAATGAGGTCACATTTCGAACAAATTCATTTTCGGCAGGAACAATTTCCTTGCCAGTTGGGATTGAAGCAAGGAGATGCATTAGCACCTCTTCTTCTTGCATTAAATTCCGTTGGAAGAGAATCAAACGCTAACAAAAATGGCAATATAATTAAGGCTATGCCGACGACATGGTTATCATAAGAAAGGATAAACATGAGATAGTATAAGTTTTTGATACGAGGGTTACCTTTTAAGTTTTTACAAAAACTAAGAAAGAAAAAAAATTTTTTTTTGGGACAAACTGTTTTATTGCTTTTCAAAATATTCGCTAATTTTTAATATATATTAATTATATTAAATATTTATGAATTTTATATTGATTTTGTAATTATACTAATTATGTAAAACAGATATTCCGGGGTGCTAATAACCTAGCAGTTGAAGCACCCCTAAATAAATATAATTAAAAAAAATATATATATATTCGCCTTTAAGATTTATATACTTCTGCATGCGTTCTAACCAATTCTCGAAATATTTTTTCCACTCTGAAGTTGGTATCTCAAAAACATGGTTTTCGAATGCTTCAAAAGCTTTTTGAGGTGAAAATCGCTGTCCATGCATTTTTTGTTTGACATTAGGGAACAAAAAAAGTCGTTAGGGGATAAATCAGCTGAATACGGGCAATGAGACATAAATTCGATGTTTTTCTCCTTCATATAATCAATTGTTTGACGTGCTGCGTAGGAGCTTGCATTGTCATGATGAAGAATGATGCGACGTTTTTGGTTGTTTTCCTGATTTTGTCGATGACTTCTGGCAAACAAATTGTTGTATACCATTCAGCATTAACTGTTCTCCGATCCTCTAAAGCAGCGGTTCTCAAAGTGTGCTCCGCGGAGCCCTGGGGTTCCGCGAGCTACCTCAAAGGGCTCCGTGAATTATAAATTTAAATCCGCTAAAAATTAATATATATTAACAAATTTGCTTGGAGAGGATCTACTTTTGTGTGAACCATTGACAACCAATACAACTGGTGCCGAAATATTTAATATCGTGGATAACTTTTTTAATACTCATGGCTTAGATTGGAAAAACTGTGTTGATATCTGCACTGATGGTGCAAAGGCAACGGTAGGAAAAACTGCTGGCGCTGTCGCAAAAATCAAGAACTTAGCACCAAACTGCACAAATAGCCACTGTATTCTTCACCGCCAAGCACTTGCAGTAAAAAAATGCCATCGTCACTTAAAAAGGTCCTTGACGAGTCTGTAAGATGATAAATTTAATAAAATCGCGACTATTACAAACACGGCTTTTCAAGATTATATGCGAAGATATGGGCAGCGTTCATAAAGCTTTACTGCTCCATACCGAAGTACGATGGCTGTGTCAAGGAAAAGTACTTGATCGACTATTCGAGCTGCGTTCCGAATTGGGCACCTTTTTCATGAAAAACAGAATGGATTTACAAGAAAGATTGACAGATAAACTATGGTTGTTTCGACTTGGATATCTCGCCGACATTTTTTCAAAGATAAACAAAGTGAATATGTCACTTCAAGGAAAACAAGTAACAGTGTTCACAGCCAATGATAAGATTCAAGCTTTTAAAAAGAAATTGGAATTATGGATCACTTGCATTCGCTCTCGTGAGACATGCGACTCTTCTGCGATGAAATTAATGAAACAATATTTTCCAGATGCAGAGAATGAAAAGCTTAAAAATTATATATGGATTAGAAACCCATTCATAGTTCAGGAAAGGCCAAAAACATTCACAGCTAAGGAGTACGAAATTTTCATGGACATGATTTCAGATTCCTCACTACAGGCCATATATGAAAAACTATCTTTGCCATAATTTTGGTGCACTTTGAGAGAAGAATATGCAGATTTATCAATGAAAGCTGTTAAAATACTTCTTCCTTTCGCTACGACTTATCTGTGCGAATCTGGATTTTCTTCGTATGCTGCAACAAAAACAAAATACCGCAACAGACTCGATGCAGAAGCTGATATGAGGATTCAACTGTCCTCTATAAAGCCAGACATCCCATGCATCCCACTAAAAATATTTGTTTTTTTATAATATTTTGCAATTATTTTCTGATAAATAAATGATTTTATTGAAGTACAAATAATTTAATTCTTTCTTTTTATTTATATATATATATATATATCTACTCTTCGATGTTAGGTATCGTCGAGTGGCACATACACATAATTAGTGAACCAGTGGGGTTCCGTGGAAATTTGTATGCCTTTGGAGGGCTCCGCAGCTCAAAAAGTTTGAGAACCGCTGCTCTAAAGGAATGACTGCGACATGTTCAATTCCGTTTCCCATAAATGTACATTATTGAGATTTTTTTCAGATTGTTAGACCAACCCCTATGGAAAGTATAGTAGGGGACAAAAGTTTTTTAAAATATTTTTGATGAAAATTCGATAAAAATATTTTATTTAAAAAAAAAAAAAATTTTGTTGAATTACCTATGCATTTAATTTATTCCCATTTAAAATTACATTGGATAAAAGTACAAATATTTCTTAATAACTACATAAACTAAACTTATCTAAACTAGATAGGTTTGTATCTTATATAGTGTTTTTGTAATATAAAGTATAAACATTCTGCATGGCAATTAAATATACATATTAAATATTTAGAAAAAATAAATAAAAATAATAGTAGAACAATTTAAAGGATCAGAAAATACAACAATAATCCTAAAAGCATTAGGGGCTTCATTTGATTCCCCATTCAAAATTTTAAAAAAATATATTATTTTTCCGATAAATATGTATATATTTGTTTATATTTTTCCCGCTATGTATTTTTTGAACACTCTATAGCAGGGGTTCTTAAACTTATGTAGTCCAAGAACCCCCTCTTGAATAACTTTTTTTTTTGCGGACCCCATCCCAACCCTAGGCCTTTTACGTCGTTCTTGAGACTTAATTTCTGGCTCAATAATCTCAAGGCACTACGTTATAATAAATATTGGTAAAAAATTATCGCTGATTATTTTAATAAATGGTCTTGCGCATTTATAGAGATGAACATTTTTATTAACATATAGAATAGAAAACATAAAATGAATAAAAATAGTAGTAAAAGGAATTAAAAAAGTTACAAATTATAATACGTTAAACTCATACAAACATTTCTTGGTCAAATATTGCTCAAAATAGGTCTTATTATAATATGTTTTCTGTAAATAATTTGCAGTTGAATAAAATAATTATATTTTTACTAATTATTGTTTAGTTATGTCAATAACTAGTTAGATAACAACAAATACAAAAAGTCTCGGCCATGTAGGATTTTTATTAAATGAGTTATTTGAATAAAAACGAAAAGTTGGGTGATGTAAAGTTAATGTCAAAATTGTTTCGCCGACCCCCGGTAATGGCTAGGGGGACCCCAGTTTAAGAGCCGCTGCTCTAGAGTTTTCCAATATGTGGGTCAAAGAGTACAAACATGCCAACTTTCTGTGTTCAGTCATTTGGCTACAATTTCTACCGAACAAACAGACAGACGCATGAGTGACGTTATAACGGTTTTTTGGTCATACCTATAAAACCCTAAAAATGGTAAATATTAGTATCATTATTAACAAATATTAAAAAAGTAAGGAGGAAAAAGAGTTTATTGCAGAAACTACCTACGTGCAAGTTGGAATTTTTTTTTTAGAACCCAAAAAAGCATAATTGCTTTTACACACTAAAACTGTGTTACAAAAGGAATTTTTAAATTAATGATTTATTCTAAAAAAATGTTTTTAGTGAACTAGGTGAGTTTTTTCTAATTTTCTCCATACGCTGTAAACTGGAGATAGGTGGGTTCTGAAATAAAAGGTTCAGTTGGGATGGGTCCTGAAAACTATAAATGATATATGCCAAAAATCCTTCCTAAATAAATGCAGACATGTCGATGCAGACTACAGACATCCGGAAATGACCTTGAATGTAAACAATTCTCAACCAATTTAATCTAAATCTCTCCTCACTTAATAGGGCAGAGAAAGTGTTACAGTTGAATATATGTTTGAGCACCACTGATTTAGATCTAGGATTAGTAATACAAGTTCATCAATCAACAGTAGAGCATATTTAAATAAATAAAAAAACTATACAGAAGCCGGTTTTATGTACCTGAACCTACCGCTTTTTTATTTGAATTTGCTGTACTATAGGGAAGTTATATGGGCAGTATAACGATCGGACATAACGATAGTACATTCAAAATAGGAGGATGAACAGTGGCCAGCAGAACATCGTTCTATAGGGTATTTAATTTTTAGAACATTACAGACTTAATTATTAGGATTTTGTAGGTATAACTACTAAAATCTTTTACTATCACTCATGGGTCGGTATGATAGAAATTTTGGCTGAATGTCTAGACCTAAAAAGTTAATATTTTACATATACATTCATTTTTTTGACCTTATATAAGAAAAGTATTGATACTTCGAAAAACAAATCACTTTCGATACAATTTTTCCAAAACAGTTTCTTAGAGAATTGGAATATAGCATGTAAATATAGATCTTTGACCCACATATAGGAAAAATACTTCTTTATAATATATAAATGTTAAGTCGGTCATCAAATAAAAGCTCTTAATCGTAGATTAAAGGACGCAATTTTATTTTTGAAAAAATAATAATATAGAACCTCTTTAATACGGAACCCGATAATATGGACTTAATCCGGAAAGCAAAATAAAGAAATAAAACTTGAGCAAATATAGGGAATGCGAGGTTTTAAAACTGGCTGAAAGTCAGTTGAGAGCTCTGAACACAACGGAAAAGAAAGAGAAGAAAAGGCCAACAATATGCCAAAAATAAAGTAGAGTGACGTGGAAGAACACATAAACTAAGTAATCTAGTTTGTAGAGGGAAGTAACAATGAAGATATCTGCGTACTACGACCACATGAGACACCTCCGTGAATTATTAATTAAGGAAATGCACCCCAAAGTATCCCAATAGAATATAGACAAGTATTTTAAACCAATTTCTGCAACAAGTATTACGACTGATGTAAAACCAGTGGTGTAACCATGACCCTGCTACGCCCAACTCATGTTGTTATTCTGTAACTTATCGACAGTGTACGTTTAAGTGTTGTGACGCTCTTAAAAGCAGACCTAGGAACGTGTCCTCTTTGAAAAGTGATATATATATTGTTGACATTTGTACTTGTTGTTCACATCCTCCTTCCTCCTTTTCAACCCATATGTTGGTTTGCAGCATTTCTCCATGCTTCTCTGTTCTCAGTCAGTCTTTTTAATTCCACGTACGTGATGTAATTCATATCTTCCATTATCTCTTTCATGTACTCTATGAAACATGCACCTTTCAACTATATTTGTGTCATTAATAAAATTATCAACTATTCAGTATACACCTTTTTAATGCCTAAATTCAATAAGTTTTGGAGGGGTTGCAGCCCTCATGGACTAGTCGCTTCTGGACTGTATTATGTTATTACAAATTCGCTTATGTGTATATATGTATATTCTTGCACAGCATTTTGAAAGCTTAAGATCTGATTAAGATAACAAGAAGGAGACCAGGATTTATTTACAACATAGCCCAATTAAAAAAATAGTAAACAACTTATTCAGTGTTGATTTTTAATGTCACTAAGTATGTTAAGAAATTTCTAGAAATATCTTTAAAACATTTCCATGAATGAAAGTTTACGTTGAGTCTATTTTAAATAGTAAGTGATGGCGAAATTACTATGAACGAGTGACCGCTATTTTCGTGTTTATAATGTAAATAGTAATGTCAAGTTGAAGTTGTTGTTACTTAGTGTAAAACACGTTCGTGTACGGATATTTACCGTTGCCTGAACTTCATAACAGCATTCCAAATAAATAAGAAAAGTAAATTCACTTCTATAGTTACTAAACATATATGTTATTATTCCACATTATATATTTTATACATCTCTATATATATATGTATATAAAAGGCAACGTCTCTCTATCTGTCAGTGTCTGTCTGTCTATCCGTATGTGCGCTTTTCATTCGAAACTGCTGATCCGATTTTCATGTTTTTTTTATTGTATCTTAAGCTTCATCATCTGGTCTGGTTTCCGACTGTGTTTTATTAACTTATAATGGTGATTGTGCGCGCGGGTAAAACGAAATCCATGTTTTTTGTTCACATTCAGGGCCGAATTTGAGGCGATTGGACCGAGTGCGCCAATCACAGTAGCACATCAAAATTTACCATATATATTTAAAAATAGTACATGTTACAAAAATAAATATCTAGGTATATTATTATTAAACATAAGCTAAATGGGTCTATTCTGTATGAGTTTTCTACCGCTGTAAGCGCTATAACCTTGTAAAATACAGCGCTGTAAGGAAAGTGCTATTCTGTATTGACACGCGTTGCTCTGTAAACTCTACACCGATGTAAAATATCGCTGTAAAGTTACGGCGATATTTTTCTGGCCGTAAGTCAGTTACAGTACTGTATAGAAGTCAAGTTGTATATGTTTGTATTGTTCGCGTCACCTAAAAAAAAAAAATAATGATCCAAATTTCGCCCTATTTCTAATGCAACTACTACAAGAGGATCATAAAAGGTAATTATGCTTAAAAGATCACGTTACAACCACACGTAAACTTCTTTTTTAGAAATTATGTACGAGTCAAAAAAAGATTGTTAAGGGATAGAGAAAATCCATTTTCTATCCCTGAAAATCATTTTATGAAGTTATTTAGATTGCATAAAAATTTAGTAATAAACACAATCTACACTATAGCATTTTAATGCGGGACACCCTAACTAAAGCACATAATATGACTAACGGGGTGACACTGTACGTTGTTGCTTCTCGGTTTACATGTGTATATGAACGAGATAAGATTTTGAAGCGAGTAAGACTAATTTATATTGACGAATATCGATTCTTCAGTGTGGGCTGTTTGTCGATTTTGCATTTTATACTGGGATCCAGTATAAGTGTTACCGAGGGGGGCGCCATTTTAGTCCAATTTAGTCCAAATAGGGGGTAAATCCGCTACTGAAGTAAAGTTTAAATCGACCGAAATTACAGAAAGTGTTACAGAATAGCTAATGCTCAATATTTACAGAGCCGCCGTAACTTGGCACTTTACAGTGCTAACCCAGCAAACATTTTTATATGGGCCAGTACTGGTAAAGCACATACTCCCCGGCATTGAAAGTAATGGGCCAGTACCCCGGTGTCCCCGTGGCCGTTACTGGCCCATTGATGTATCAGTTGCCGGCCCAGCAACGGTAAAGTGCAAAATAATCGCATTAGTTGCAAGATTTATTTCTGATGGTTTTAAATAAAAAGTATGAGTGAAGAAGAGTGCTTATAAAATGCTGGTAAAGTACTTCGTATAGGCGGAATGCGAAATACAAATGTGAAGTACATTATTAATACTGGCGTTGCACTTACTTTTGGTGCCAGTAATTTACCAGCATAAAAGCAGTTAGCCGGCATTCGGCCGTTAGTTGAATGTTTGCTGGGAAGCTCATTACAGCGCTATAGTGATACAGTACTGTAATCATGTTTTTACAGAATAGACCCAAAAGAATCATTAGAAGATCGTTTTGAACAATTAAAAAATCATTTATTTGAGTTTTTGGAAAGGTTTTAAAATATGGAAAAAGAAGAACTAAAAAAACATGCAGCAGATTTAGAAATTGCTCTGATAGATTCTAAAATTACACAAAATGATACATCTATTGATATTGTGAAGGAAGCAGACTTAAACGATAATATATTAGTCGAAGAAATGGAAGCTCTAAAATCTATTCTTTCACCAAAATATTTCAAAAATTCATTTAAAAATTTTCAATTTTTATCTGAAAATGACAGAGCTACTGCATTTCCAAACCTATTTATTGCCTTTCGAATATATTTAACAATTCCAGTGAGCGTTGGAAGACAGTTGGATTTTGATACTATTTTAGAAGATTTTTCAGCACAAAAACTCCATTTAAAAATATAGAAATACTAAAACATATCTATGTTTTTTTTATTCAATAAAATGTAGTTGTTTTTATATTTGGTACAGATTTTTTAATGTACAAATCTTATAGTTCATGACTTTTGATTTTTATAATTGGATTTTGGATTTTGCTTTGTATAAATAATTAAAATCTATATTTCAATATGTAAATTCTAACTGTTAATTAATTTTGTTATTTAAAGTTTGAGGGGCCCGCAAAAAAAAATCCATTCGGGCCTCGCACTTATTGGATCCAGCCCTGTTCATATTTCACACATTTTCTTGAAATTATCAGCGATTCATAGGTATCGTCAGCGACAAAGTTAGTACATGATTTATACACTAATCAGAACTGACAAAAATTAGAAAATTTATTCAGTAATTCCAAAGATATAATATTATTTGTGCCTGCGTGTGATATTAAATTCATCTTTTCGGTTTATATTTAACGTATTACTCGATAACTACTGATTTTCATGCAGTTTTTCCATTTTATTTCTGTAGCTACGTCAGTGGCAGCGGTAGCTCTTAAAATTTGGAGGTGCCAGGAAATATTTCAGTAAAATCTGGGGGGGGGGGGCAGGAAATATTTGAGGAGGGCATCATTTTTTATCGTTATTAATGGATAGTGATGACTTCCTTAAAAAACGTTCCTTGTTGCGCACACATTTTTCTCCAAGCATTTCTGGGGGGGCTAACTGGGGCCAGAGCAATTGGTGGGGGGGAGCGAACCCACCGCTGGCGCTGAGCTACATTATCTGGTTAGATTTAAGGTTGTGTTGCTGACCCGATTTTCATCAATAATTCAATAATTCTAAAGACACATATAATTATGTTTGAACGCGCGGGTAATACTAAATCCATCTTTTCGGTTTATATTTAACGCATTTTCTTGAATTCATCAGTAACAACATATATTTCTTCGGTAGCAGACTTGGTACATGATTACAGACTTGGTACTTGGTACATCGGAATTGAAATATTTTTTAAAATCGGTTCAGTAGTTCCAAATTTACGACAATTTTTACTTGGAGTAGGTGCACTAACAATGTTGCTAAGGAACATAAACCAGACAAAATTATTTAATGGTATACGCATACAGGTGAACAATTTAAAAGGCTTTGTAGTATAGATAACCATTATGACTCGTTGCGGTACGAGAAGGAGGTAATCACTAGTACTGATAGTTCCTACTGATAGTTCCTACTAATACTGATAGTTCCTACTATTTTACCATTTCAGTTCAAGCACATCCAATTTCCTGCCAAGGTTTGTTTCGAGATGACTATTAATAAGTCGTAGGGTCAAACCCTGAAAGTAATTGGCGTTGATTTGTGGAGTCCATGCTTCTTTCACGTGCAATTATATGTAGCGTGTTCGCGTGCCAGTTCTAGCAACAACTTTTACTTGATAGCGCCTAATGGTAAAACTTAAAACATTGTGGGCTCTCAAATAAGTAATCCTGTTCAGTTTAATCCTGGCTTTCTCATCGTCCGGACCTGAGGACGTGGTATCTACACTAGCTGCTGGTGTTTTTCTGGACAGGATAATTTATTATTATTATTATTATCATAAATGTTTTCCACACCACAAGTGCTGGGAATACCCACTCCTGAAAGGAGTTCGTATATTAATATTATTATCAGAGCCGCAGTAAGGAAAACTTGCGCTAGGGGCAAAACTGTGTTTTGGCGCCCTTGGCAAAAAAAGGTGGTCCTCAAATTTTAGGTTTTGGTTTAGTTCCCAAAATCCAAGTAATGAGCAAAAAAAGGTCCTCAACTCCCAAAATCCAAGTGATGAGAAAAAAAAAAGCTCCTCACCTTCGCAATGTGGCGCCCTTTTGCTTAGTGCGCTAGGGGCCGTCGCCCCCTCCGTCCCCCCTTACTGCGGCTCTGATTATTATTATGGCCATTTATTTTCGTTAACGCTACATATAACCCCTAGAGCTTGCAACTTTCTTATACAAAAATAACAATTTGAAATAAAATTAGTAACTATTTCTACATCAAATTTTGCACCGAATTTTTATCTATCCAATAGGATATTTTTAATTCTAGACAGAAGTGTTGTGAAAATGTTATCGCTCAATAACTTAATAATAGATATCAGACAACAATTTTCTGTAATTTTTTAATAATATTTGAGGGTTTCAAATAATTTTTTATTTATACTGTTTTGTGTAGAAATGTTCAAATAACACGTGAACATTTTTTTCAACTTGATTGTTTATAATTTAGAACTTACTATTATTTAGAAAAATACTATTTATTTATTTGCATTATAATTGATGATAATGAATTGCCATATTTTTTACCCGCGGCACCTATATTGAGAAGCGCGAAGATTCAAGATGGTGGCAAGAATTCGCGACTGAAACTAACGTTGGCGGCGCTGCGTACAACAGCTCATGGCGAACGAGAAGCGTATATGTCAGAAGTTTTTTCTAAATATTTATCTGTTCAAACAATATTTCGGCAAAAAAGCACTGTATTTAAGTCACTATATTTTAAAATACTTCTTAATTCACATAAACTGCAGCACAGCACGCTACAAATATTATCCAAATATACGCTTCTGTTTAATTTAGCCAGTCTCCACCAGATGTCTCACTGTTATTTGCAGTCGCGAATAGACTACAAAGTACAATAAGTAGTTTTCACAACAGAATAAAATAGCTATAAACATATTTGTAGAATGAATATTTAGCTACGATTTGCCATGTTGTACTCAAATGCGTGTCGAATGGTTTACCAGATGGCGTCTATAATACAATTTGTTTATTTACAAATGCATGACAGTTTTTGTTTCAGTTAAAAATATCCTATTAGGTAAATAAAAATTATCTGCAAATTTTGAAACATAAATTGTTACTAATTTTATTTCAGATTGTTAATTCAGTATAAGAAACTATACGTTTGTGCGTGTAATATACAATGCATAAAATTTGTAAGTTGAATTAAATCTTACAGGATTTATTTATTCACGTGGTCAGTATGACGTTTCGGCCGGTCATATTATCCCTGTATGAACAAGTACTCATTTATAAGTATTAAATACTTGAGGCTGAGTCGACCCCAGAGCTGTCACAATATCGGGAGATAAAAATCTAAAGGAGGTGGCAGGTATCGAACCAGCGTCCCTGTGCTCCGTAGGCAAGGCAACTCTTCTAAGTAACTGTTCTAAGCATAAAATATGAATATTCCTAATATAGAGTTTTAGACGCTCATACATAGGCACTAACCCGAAAATATTTCTTCCCAAGCAGAGCCGGCGCGAAGTTCGTTGGCGCCCCTAGGCAAGATTTAATGCGGCGCCTCTAAGCCAAACTTAATTCGGCGCCCTCTAAACATAATTCCATGGAGGTATAAGAAAAATATCAGGTCTGGGAAAAAGTTTTGTCAACTGGTTTTGTTATAGTGTGAAAATGAATTTATTTAAACCAAATATGCTCCATTATTATCGACAACGTATCGCCATTTTTCGGATAGAGCCATGATGCCATCGGTGAAGAACTTCTGTGGTTTCTGGTTGAAAAACTGAATCAAGTGGTTTTCACAGGCTTCTTTTGAAACCAGCTTAATTCCATTGAGAGAATTCTGCAGAGATCAGAATAGGTGATAGTCTGAGGGTGCTATGTCTGGACTATACGGTGGATGCAACAAAATTTCCCAACCAAGCTCTCGCAATTTTTGATGGGTCATCAAGAAGTGTGTGGTCTTGCGTTGTCATGATGAAAGACAACACCTTTCTTATTATTCAATTCGGGCCGTTCTCTTTCAATTGCCTGGCGTAATCTCTCTAGTTGTCCACAGTAGAGTTGAGAATCAATCGTTTGACCAACTGGAAGTAGCTCCTGGTGGACGATTCCCTTCCAGTCCCACCATACACACAGCATCACCTTATTCGGCGTCAATCTTCACTTCAAACGGCGTCAAACCTCGCTTCGCGAACGCTTGTGACGGCTCACCATCCCTTGTCCACGATCTTTTACGCTTCCGATTGTCGTACGTGATCCATTTTTCATCACCGGTTATGACATGTTTCAGAAATGGCTCGATTTCATTGCGTTTCAGCAGCGTATCGCAGATGTTAATTCGGTCTATCATGTTTTTCGCGCTCAACTCACGAGGAACCCATATATCGAGCTTCTTTTTGTAGCCAGCTTTCCGTAAATGGTACAAAACAGTTTTGAGGTCAATGCCTAGCTCCGAACCAATATCGACACTGCTGATATGCCTATCTTGCTGGACTTTTTCAAGAATTTCATCAGCTTTTTCACTGATTGGACGACCAGAGCGTGAGTCATCTTTCACATTAAAATTACCAGAACGAAAGCGAGCGAACCATTTCCGCGCAGCAGATTTTGATAAAGTACCTTCACCGTACACAGCACAATTTTTTTCACAAGCCTGCGCAGCGTTCTTCCCTTTGTCGTAATGATATTGCAAAATATAGCGCAATTTTTCATTACGTTTCTCCATTTTCAGACTCAAACAACTTTCCAACCACTGCACAAATTTTGATGTTTAGACACTCAAAGTATCGCTCGAACTGTTATTTGCAATTGGCGCCGTCTATTGGCAAAAACTCCACGAACTTTTTCCCAGATCTGATATTAAAATAGTTTTTTTACGTGTTACACCTAAATACATAAAAGTCCTAATTTCATAGCCTTTCAGCGCCCCCATTCCGTGGCGACCCTTGTCGCCCAATGGTAAAACCGGCCCTGCTCTAGGCTGACGGATCGCAACGCTATCTGAATTCCGGATCGGTATTTTTAGTTTTGACGTTGTTACAAGAATTCAAGCTACCTTGTTAATAAATTGTCGTAAAACAGAAAACACGTCATTCATTTTCAAAGTTAGTTTTTCCATTATTTTTTCTTCCTATTGATTATTATTTTTCATCATTTTAGCGCCCTTTTCCGCTGGCCAACTGAGGCAAGTGCCTCTCCCGCATCACCCTTGATCCGTCTCTGTCCTCACGTACATATATGCATTATGGCCATTTACATAATTCTATCAAGGAGCCCATTTCTGGATATAAACTTTCCAATTTCCATTATTTTATTATCCTAACTTGTGCTTTTTCCACCTCTCCGTCTTCTATAGATCAGAGGTACGCACCCTGTAGCTTATTTTGTCCATCTTCCTTTTGGCTGTCGCATAACAGGACCACTTTATCACTTCAGGCATTTAGAAAATGAAATAACGTCGAAATGTTTTCTGGGGATTATTAATAAGACTAATTTTCGATTTTCTTTATTCTCATGGCCCTTTACATTATGACAGATCTTCAGTTAATTTGTTTATTTAAGGGTAGTGGCGTCTTTCTGCTATCGTTTCATATTAATTAACACCTATTAATTAAAACCATAAATTGGTATTGAATCAATATGTATGAATGTAATACAATTTTACTTTCTCTGGAAAGTAAAAGTATTGTGTAGGGCGACCAATTTTAGGAATTTATAACTGTATTAATTAAACTTAACTATGTTTAAGTACGAGCTTGTTCTTTTTTTATAGTTTTTCATTTCGTTTATTTAATGAATCGTGAATTGGGTTAGGTAACGGATTAACTGGGTAACCAATAAACTGTTATCGAATGTTCGAGAAAATAAATTCACTTGTAAGAAATTAACACAACCTAACGTAACGTCTGTCAAGTTAAATAATGTTGTTAGATAGTAAAACTAAAGAGAACACCTCAAATCCGTGATGCTATTTGCCAAAAATATATTATTAGATAATTATTTTTAAGAGGAATTCCCATAGAATGATGTTTTTATATTGACGACAGCTAAACCTTACCTTTCCTTTTTGTTATGGAATGAAATTAAATCAAAAACTATTTTTAAAATATCATCATCCGGATCTACAGAAAAACACATAGTTGCCCTCTAACAAGTGACGGCTCATGAGAACTTCTAATGGAGGGCTGCAACAAAAAACGTAATCATAATCATAAGCAAAAATATTATGCAGTATATATTTACACATAAATAATACATATTTAAAATTATCATATAATACTACGAGCCCTGTCCACTTTCATTTGGCCCAGCTATGAAATTTTCAGTTTCTTTAGAAATTATTAAATAATAAGTAAAAGTAAATGCTGCTTTGTACATTTTTTGATAATATAATCATATTAGAAGCAAAGGGGTCAAAATTTATTCCGTAATATTTAATTTGTGATTATAAAAATAATATTCGCAAAACAAACGTATTTTTTGAGTTCATGTATTCTTGTACTGTATATAAAATAACTGGGTTTTTGCGGTAGCTATGCGTAGTAGGCGTTGGAAAACAAAGTTTGTTTATTGACTATGATGTATTAAAAGTGTTAAGTCTAAATAATTTTAAAACATGGGCAGAGGCAAAGCTATTGATGAAAAAATTCCGTTAATCATTGTGAACTTAGCAAAAACAGGAAAAACCAATTCCGAAATCGGAAAATTATTAGGTTTGTCAAGATACAGTATTAGAAATATTGTAAAATTGTACAAAACAAGTGGTTCAGTTGCCCCAAAGCCCCAGTACGTGAAGAAAACTACACTGACGGACAATGATAAACGTGCATTGAAAAGAATTATTAAGGATAACAGACGTGCTAACAGTCAATTAAGTGTACTGTGGAGCGATGTTGTTGGAAGACGTGTTTCAAGGTCTACATGTCATAAGGAAGCTAAAAAAATAGGATTTGGAACCTATAAGGTAATATTTTTTTAATCGGACTCTTAAATGTATATTTACAGAAATTTATAAAACTTTCTTAGGCCAAGGAAAAACCATTGTTGATGTCTAAACAAAAGAAAAACAGGTTGAAATGGGCAAGAGAACATAAAATATGGAATTGTGAAAAGTGGAACAGCGTGCAATGGAGCGATGAGTCTAGGTTTGAAGTCTATGTAGGGAGCAGAGTTGTTCGTCAGAAACATGAAGCATATCATCCCGATTGCTTGAAAAGGAAGGTGAAATTTCCAGCATCTGTCATGGTGTGGGGTTCAATGTCTGCAAGAGGTGTAGGAAAACTTCACTTTATCGTTGGCATTGTTAACACAGCCAAATATTTAAGTATTTTCGAGGAGTCTCTGTTGCCAACTATGGAACATGCATTAATCTCTGGGGAGGATTTTATTTTTCAACAAGATGGAGCCGCTTGCCATACGTCAAAAAAATCATGTCATTGAAATGGTTCCGTGATCACTCTATTCCATTTTTAGAGTGGGTTTCAAGTAGCCCAGGCTTATCCCCCATCGAGACACTTTGGCACGAAATGAAAAAACGATTGCGTATAACACCGGCTAGAACAATTCCAGAATTAAGACTAAAGCTTCAAGAAATATGGGATAATTTTACTCCTCGACAATGCCAAGACCTTGTAGATACTATGCCTAGAAGAATTAATGCCGTTATAAAAATGAAAGGTGACGTTACCCAGTGGTAACTTCTGAAATAGGTTTCCAAGTTAATGGCTTTCCAATGGAAATATTATTTTTTTTATTAATTTACTTTAATAGTTGTAAATATTAATCGTAAATCTCTAAAATGTTTAATTGAAAATAAAATATTACCTAGATTTCATAAGATATTCGCATTCTGTTAATTGAACACCAATAAGTAAAAATTTCGTAGCTGGGCCAACTGATAGTGGACAGGGCTCGTAGTAGTATTTTATTTAAGCATATAATGTTATAAATTTTACATGGGAGTCAAATACAATATTTAACTTACAAATATATATTTTATCATTAAAAAAAAATTTAATTCAATTTAAAAACAGAAATTCTGAGCGTCAATTGTAAAAATTCAGAACTGGCCTCATCAAAATGACTACCAAACCATCAACCATTTTGTTCAACGAAACCGACGAAAACCGAGGCAATTATAAAAAAATTAACACGCAATCAATAAAAAAAGCAGAAAAACACTAACACTGGAAAGCAATGGAATTGTTTGGCTAGACGGGCGGGCTAGATGCTCACACAACGAGAAACAACGCAACACTGCGTAGCGCGTGGGTCTCGGTACGCCGACGAAATCCGAGGCATCCGACGAAAACCGAGGCAATTATAAAAAAATTAACTCGCAATCAATAAAAAAAGCAGAAAAACACTAACACTGGAAAGCAATGGAATTGTTTGGCTAGACGGGCGGGCTAGATGCTCACACAACGAGAAACAACGCAACACTGCGTAGCGCGTGGGTCTCGGTACGCCGACGAAAACCGAGGCAGCCGACGAAAACCGAGACAAAATATTCGCGAAAAAAACGTAGAAAACCGAAACCGACGATAACCGAAGTCAACGAAAACCGAGGTACCACTGTATAACAAAAATAGTTTAAAATGACAAAATAAATCTTTTAATTCTATGCATTTTTTCATTTAGATGAATATTTGGAGAGTTACGGGGGAACATCCTAAAGCTAAACTTTTCAAATATCTCTTTTATTATTGACTTAATAGCAAAAATGTATATAATAAAAATTGTTTATAATAAAAAATCAAATCTTTATTGTTGTATATACTTTTCTATTTACTGAATATTTGGGGAGTTACGGGGATACACCCTAAAACTAAAATCTTGAAATATCTCACTTATTATTTACCTTACATCAAAAAATGGGCATGAGGAAACATTTTTTTTTTTTAAAGTTAAATTAGGGGAAAAAAGTAAATTATTAAAGATGATTATTTAGGGGGCAATGGGAGTGTTATCTATAAAGATGAAATATTTCATTTATCATTTACTCTACAGCAAAAATGAATATGAGAAATAAAAATATTCCTCTCTGTTTAATGCAGATTTTAATAAGATATATATTTGGGGAGCTATGGGGAGAGCTACCTATAAACGAAGTATCTCACTTATTATTTACTTAACATCGAAAATATCAACGTTTAGAATAAAGAAAGATCTATTTGTCACTGAAATATCTCACTTATCATTTACGTTACAGCAAAAATATTATTACAGAAACCGTACGAAGTACGGGTACTCCAGCTAATTTATAATAAATATACGTGGATTTCTGGTTGAGATATAAAAAATGTACTTTTTTGTTTCCCTAGTTTGTTATTTGGAGAAAACGAATAAGGCAGAATGTTGGTGAGTCTGAAGGTTAGTTCATTTTCATTTCATTATAAGTACTCTTGTACGAAAATAAATGTTTATCTAGAAAACGTTTATAATATATATATATATATGGTAACCAGCGCCGGCCCTAGACTTTTGACCACCACAGGCAAAATTTTTTTTCGCCCTGGTGACAAAATTAAACAACGGATTTGTTATTAAGAACTGACACGCTCGAATACGCAGTCTGGTGGTCAAATATTGTACTAGGCGCTCTAGTACTGTTTGAACTTATTACATATGTTCTAATGATGATTTTTTGTTGAATGTCGGTAGAAGTTGTGAAAAACTATAAAAGTAGAACAAATTGTAGTTTTTGGCTGTCATTCAAGACAGGACAAAGGTAGGCATCTTAATTTTTTCTTTTCTTAAGAAAAAATGGAGGGAAAGTTAATATTAAGTTCAGGTTGGGAAAAGATTTGATTATGGACAGGAGGAAGGCATGGGCATATATTTTGGGTTAAAAAGTAACTGATAATATGCAAGTTTGTTCATTACATTTGTCGCAGAAAAACAAAACTGCACTAATATGCTTGCACCTGCAAATTGCATATTTAACTTTTAGCTGCTCCTGTCCAAATAAAACTAATTTCATGAGGTAATGAACATAATGCACTTGTTTGCAAACAGAATATTGTAAATTCCCACATATTGTAAATTCAGATGACCGACACTCAGATGTACCACATAAAATTACATGCCCGGCATTTAACACCTGCTCAGCTAAACTAAGACCCCCGGGGGTCGATATGACATTGTTAGGGGTCGATTCTGGCTCGGGGGTCGATTGGGGGTCTATGGAAAAAAGTTAAAAATTACTAGTATAATTTTAATATATAACTGTGTAGCTACACAGTGGTTGAGACTGGTTTTAGCCATGTTAATTCCATACTGACAAAACAGAGAAACGAGTTAGATGTAGAATTCCGTGGCGATTTAAGGCTGAAATTCACTAATTTTGAACCCGACATTGCTAATCTTGCAAAGAGTCACCAACCACACCCATCACATTGACAACGATAAGCAATTTTATTTAATAATAATATTATTGTAATGCAATTAGATATAATCAGATTAGATAAATGTAATAAAAAAACACTGTACAATATAAGAAATCACATAAGCGTATTTTCTGCTTGTCCTATTATAATAACGTAATTGTAGAATAGAGGGGGTCGATAAGAAGTCGAAAAACTCTTCTGGGGGTCGACGGTCAAAAAAGTTTGGGGAGCCCTGGTATAAAGCTAACCATAATAACCAATAAAGTCACTAAATAAGCTAATAAAAAGTACATACTGATGTTTTCATTCACATTTTTTTTTTACTTTCTAAAAGGGCTCCAAACTCTGTGTGCCCAAGGGCATAGAACGGCCCTGATCGTAGATTAATTTAACTTAAAAAAGCGCCCTATTTATCCATTTTTATTTTAATAAATAGACAGGTGAAAATACAAGTGATGACAAACAAAAGTCCTCATTAATTACAAGTGATGACAAAAATAAAACGCACACGATGGCGCCCCTCAGGCCTCGCGCCCTTGGCACTTACCCCAGTGCCAGGGCGTTGCTACGGCTCTGATATGTGAAGGTGTACTGTTGAGCCCCGTTATTTAAAATATATAGAGTAAAATCGATAGTGCGTTGAGTTGTGTATTTTCTGCGTGTGAAATTGTTGAGTAAGTCATATTACGCATTATGCAACCTGAGCTGTGTGCTGATGGTCTGTCCCGACACGCGTGCGTGAATCAAAGCTGAATAATCACATATCGCGTAATATAATTAGCTTATGAATGTAATGCTACGTATCTATTATTGATATTTGGAACAATGATTGTTGTCTCTGTTGAACTTATTTACATAATGTTGCTAACCGGGCAATAACTTGTTTACTTCTTACTACTTGTCGCGGTATGCAGTTGCATTACTTATTACATTCTATTTTTGTAAATAATACATAACATTAAATTACCTATTAATGAAACGACTCGTTAATCTTACAACACAAAACAAAATGAAACCTCGATACATAGTTTTAAAAGGAAATAGAAAACGAAAACAATAAATACTGGAAAACAATAGTTCCGAAATACCATTAAAAAATGTATGTGAAGTGTGAATTTTCACACATTACAGGTTTTTAATAACTAATAGGGAAGACGTACCATAGAACACTTTTCACATTTTCTAAATTATCACACTATAGATATATGATTTTAAAATTTTATACTAATGTAAAATAAACTTTGCTTTTCCCTCTATTAACTGATGCCCTTTATATTTTATTATTTCTTTTTCAATTATCATTTTTGAGGTTTTGTAGGTATGACTACCGAAAAAACCTTATAACGTCACTTATGTATCTGTCTGTCTGTCTGTCTGTCCGTAGGGTAGAAATTGTAGCCAAACGACTAAACATAGAAAGTTGAAATTTGACATACTTGTACAACTTTTTGATCCACATATGAAAATACATAGGAAAACTATAAAGAGTTCAAAAAAATACAGCGCGGGATAAATATAAACAAATATGTATTTAATAAAAAAATAGATATGTTTTAAAATTTTGAGTGGCATACTAAATGAAACCTCTTAATGCGTGGATCAACAAACAAATTTTTATATTTGAAAAATCAATTTTCTTTATTTGATTTTTGCCAAAAATGTGTCAAAAAACTTTTGTCCCCTACCCTATCTCCGTAAAAAAATCTCCGTAATGAACATTGACGGGAAACGAAATAGTTCAACAAGAATTTTTGAAAAATGGCGAATTTTTTAAAAAATGGCGATTTTTTTGTGATTTTTTTTTTTTTTTAGTTTATTGTGTGGTATCAAAAGAGCACTCGTAAGACGTAGATTACGGAACGATAGATAGTTTTTTTAAATTCGTTTCTTTTAACACGAATTTACCCAAAAATGTGCAAAAGTTCTTGTCCTGAAAAGATTATAGGTAATGTATATTGACCTGTGCCGGAAACGGTAGAGAGGAATTTTTGGTCAGATTGTGTTTTTGAAAAATATGGCAGTTTTTGTGTTTTTGAAAAAAATAATTATTTTTTTAATTTATGGTTAAATTATGGCTAATAATGTTATGGCTTTTTTGTATTTATAGCTAAGATAGTGCATGTATTTTTTTTTTTTTTTTGAATTAAAAATATTAAAAATATAATATATTTTTTTAATAGTTGCGAACTGAGAAACACACACCACACCACACTACACTCTACACTGTAAAATATATCTTATTAATCTAATAAAGACTTGAATACGAAGCAAATGCAGAAAAAACGCTGGGATATTTGGCAAATATTTAAATTTTGTTTAAAAAAAAATTAAATGGAAGCTCTTAGTTCTCAAATAACGAATAAAAGTAATTATCAAAAAAACTGTTGATTTTGATGTGATAAATATACCTAGACATCCAGTATTATGTTACACCTATTGGCTTCTTACACCTATTAAATACCTGCAAAACCCTGAAATGTGTAAAATTCACACTTCACTTCAATTTTTTTAAATTATTTTCTAAACCCTTGCAAAGTATTCCATGATACAAATGGTCATGTACCTGAAAACAGTGTTTCTCAACCGGTGGTCCACGGACTATCATGGTCCGTAGCAAAATTTTAGTGGTCCGCGAAATGCTTATTTCGCTTATAAATTATTATTTCTGTGATTTTTGTTAATTTTTGTAATTTTTTACTACTGAATTATATTTATAATCCAGATATGCAATAAATTTGTTTAATAGTACATTTATTATATTTTATAACAAAAACATATACCTACAATATTATTTTTAGTGGTCCGCGATTCCTTTTCGGTTCAGAATTGCTGCCTTAGAACATAATCTCTTGCACCTTGAAAAATTCATTCATTTTAATTACTTTAAACAATAAATAATTATTATTCATTATTTATAACAGTATAGAAGGGTTAAATAAAGTATTTATAATTGTGTTACAAAAAATTAATAATATCATGAAAAAATTAACAGAACTCATTTTCATTATATAATTTCTAAGAAAACAAGTTCGAAAACAGAAGTTTTACAGTAGTTTACAAAGGTATGACAAATATAATTATTTTAGATTATAGGAACCGAGATTGAAGTACAAGACTTGTTGTTTCAAGGTACAAGAAGGGTGCGTAAAATGGTGAAAATGGTGAAAAACAGGTTGAGTCTGACGTAGAAAATAATGTTGTAGAAATATACATAGGGTAACCAGACGTACTCTTTTTTAGAGTATTATACTCTTTTTTAAGTAATATCCTCTATACTCTTACTTTTTATTAAAAAAAAAACCCTGAATATCTTTTTTGCTCGTCACTTTTTTTTTGTAGAGAATGATGATCGCTTTTATTTTGGGAGTGAGGACCTTTTTTTGCTCATCCCTTCTATTTTGGGAGTGAGGACCTTTTTGTTTTGCTCATCACTTGTATTTTTGAGTAAGGACCTCTTTTTTTTCTCATCATTTGTATTTTTGGAGTGAGGACCTTTTAGAATACTCTTTTTCTGTAAAAAAAATCTGGTCAGCCTAAATATACATCAAAATCTAATAAGATAGTTATTACAGATGATAGACAATATCTACATAGGAAATACGATAAAAGAATACCCAAATGTAACAATAAAATACATAATTTGTTTTAAATAAAATACTTAATCGCAAGCGAACTAGTTAAAAAAAAAAAAAAAAAACATCAGTCTACTGTCTAACAATATATATGTGGGATCTTAATATGTTCCCGCATATATGTCTCAACCAGAGCCAACTAAGACAGCCGAGTGACAGACGGGTGTATTCTGTAAGAAATGCGTTAAAATTAGCGTCAGGTTAATATTTTTATTTTAACTCCACGTCATTATCCAAAAATGCTATTCTGTAAGAGCATTTGTTAAGGTAAGCGTTAATACAATATTTTTAACGCGAGGCGCTAACTCACCCTGTAGAGAGGCTAATATTAACTGCACGCGCATGCGCTGTTACGTTGAATTTTAACAGGAGTGTTTATTTAGTCAAATGCCAAGAGAATCTTAACCTAATATTTCGGTGTTGAATTAAATATTCAGTGGCGAAATTTATTTTAAAAATGGAACAGAAATGTTTGGTCCTGTGATACTCATTATAACTGGTTTCCACAGTGTATTAAATAAAAATATAACTTTATTCAACTTTTGTTTAGTCAATTTATATACTACATTGTATTATAACAGTTTATCTAATTTTTTAATAATATGTGAATTATATGTTCATTCTATTTTGAAAAAGGTATTCGGTGATATTAATTATTAAATTTGATTTATTACGCTATTTCTACCCTGGAATAACACTGTTGTGATCGTCATTATCAATCTCATCAATTGTTTCTTCAAATAATACACCATTAAAATGTACTGCGATATTTTGAAACACGGCGGAGGCATAAGTGAAGTTTTGTAGCTTTCAGAGGATTATAATTTTAAGTTCTGTGTCTCAACAAAAACCAAAACTGCTCTCCAATACTCCATTTACTTCCTTTCTATACAATTACTTGAACTTGCGTCTGGGTTACTTGTATAACAAAAATTATGAAACGTCATTCTTATCTCTGCTGTAAAGAATTCACTTTAAAAAGTAGTAGAAAGTTGATCAATATTCCTACCGTCTTGTGTTTTATTATTATTTTTTAAATAACATGACATTTACTTAAATATGATCAGCCATTTTTGCAAACTAAACACTAGCGTTAACTTTTAAAGCCACCGTTTCGGTAGGCGCTTATTGTAGAACGTTAACTGGCTATTTTAACGCCGCCGCGCTATAATATTAACACATATATGTTTAGCGAATAGCATTTAGGTTAAAAATGGTGTTAAAAAAATAAACGTCAGTTTCTGACGCTAAGATTTTAACATCATGCTTAGAGAAAAGACCCGAGAGACAGATAAATGACGACTGTAACTAAGGACGCTGTTATAATTGATTATTGTTTTGTTATTGTTGATATAGTTTGTAATGATATTCACTTCTGTCAATATTTTTTGTATTTAACTGGTTTTCAATATAATTTGTGAATTTAAAGACGTGTAGTTTCATTAAAGACGGAAATCCTACATATATCACATAAAGGCCCCTAGATGATAGAGAAGGTCAGGAACTTAAAATCTATTCCAAAGTACATACATTATTTTCAAGGTACAACAGTCTCCCCTAAGTGGCAAGAAATTGTGGGTACATATTCAAAATCATAAAATTCGATAATCCTTCCATCTATCAACTTACAAATATACTTAATTACAAGATGTGCGCGCATTAAGTCAGTTCTTCAACTAGCCAGTTAAATAATGTTAGCACGGTATTACAAAAAATTCGATAACATTCGAAATAATAATGAGATCAAACATTTCTGTTGACTTATACCGGTTCACTGTACATTACTAAGAATTTTTTCAGAATTTCAGATTAACCCCCCTGGGTGTATACAAAAGATTCTAGTACGTTTTTTGCAAAGTTCGTGTTAAAATAAATAAATAAACTTCTTTTTGTTCCTTAACACATTAAGAACTTTTTTTTTAGTACCACATAATAAATTTTAAAAATATATTTACCTTCAATGACACAAAAAATCGATGTTTCGAAAAACTAATCTGATCAAAAATTCCTGTTTTGGACAAACACTTTTTGGATTCCCATCAATCTACATTATTGAGATGTTTTGATGTTTTTTAGGTTTTTTAGGTTATGGGAAAAAAGTTCTTTGACACACTTTTGGCTAAAATCGCGTAAAAATAATTGTTTTCTCAAAAATCTACTTTTGCTCGTTTATCTATGCTTTAAGAGATTTTATTCGATATCCTATTTAAAAAAATTGATCTAATAATTATAAGTGCTTACAATATTTATCTGACTCACTGAAGAACTGGGTAGCTATAGGTGGATTTGCTAT
Organism: Liopterus haemorrhoidalis; assembly: GCA_963971575.1. Taxonomy (NCBI): domain Eukaryota; kingdom Metazoa; phylum Arthropoda; class Insecta; order Coleoptera; family Dytiscidae; genus Liopterus; species Liopterus haemorrhoidalis. The sequence goes on along the minus strand of OZ020614.1, from coordinate 47,266,455 downwards.
GAGCGCATCTCGTCAGGAAGTACGCTTGTAATAAGTCTCTAGATGGAAATACTCGGATTGTTCTTTCAAAAGTTATAAAAATTTATGATATTTAATGTGCTTACCCATAATTTCTTATCACTTACTAAATACCTGCAAAACCCTGAAATGTGTGAAAATTCACACTGCACATCACTTTTGTTTATGTTCATCACCTTGTTTTTGAATGATGGTTCCTTTTTTAGGGTTTAGTAGGTATGACCAAAAAACCCTTATACCGTCATTTTGTCTGTCTGTTCCGTAAAAATTTTAGCCAAACGGCTAAACCTAAAGAGTTGAAATTTGGCATGCTTATACAACTCTTTGACCCACACATAGGAAAAATACTAAAACATCTAAAAAATATATCGCCCTAAAAATATAAACAAATATGTGCTCATCGAAAAAAAAATATATATTTTTTTAAATATCTGAGTAGGGTATCAAATTAAAACCCTTAGTACGTGAATTAACGATTTTATTTTTGCGAAATAAATTATTTTGATGCGATTTTTCCAAAATTGTCCAAACAAAATTTTGTGCCACACCCTGTAGCCCAGATAGTTTAAACTAAAAATCTGAAAAAAATTCTAAGTAATGTATATTGGTGTGAACCGGAATAGTATAACAGGAATTTTTGATCAGATTATGTTTTCGGAAAATAACACATTTTTTGTGTATTTTGGTTGACGATGTACAAAAATTATAGTTATGTAACACACTATACTAGAAGGCGTATCCTGGTCTAATAGTTAGCTTGTTCGCTTGTTACGTAGCAAACTAGGGTTCGCTCCCGGGCAGAGGGGATGATTTTATTTATTTATTATTTTTTTTTTGTTTAAATTATTTTGTCAAAATTCTAGTTATATTTTGGCAAATGTTGCATTTAATTTTTAAGAGCATAAATTGCTATATAAAAAAAAATACTGCACATATTTAAAAACTTAAATAATGGTAATAGGTATTCGAATTGAAATTAACAAAATAATATTTTAACACAAAATTTATTTTTAAAGCTCTTAGATTAACAGACGATAAATTATTTTAAAAATATCGTTCATTTTGCTGTGATCACTACAAAGCAAAATTTGTCCTACACATTCAGCATGCCGCCTCCACTTATTATATACCTGCAAAACCCTGAAATGTGTGAAAATTTACACTTCATATCAATTTTTTTCTTATCACATGATTTTGAATTGTTTTTTTTTTTTTGGGAGGGTAGTTTTGTGAAGTTTTGCACACGGGCGACTGAAACGCACATAACGACCCACGTAAGCAGACAATCTGCAGGTAACACTGGTTTATTTCTCTTCCATTTCCTTTCCAAAGGAGACCTTAAGACCACCCAAAATAACGATAATTAGGACGACAAGTATAACCTTAAGATCTGGATGCAGATTTCTGAGCTAGAACAAAAGAAATTGATTATTTTTATTTATTTATTTTTTTCTTTAGATAATTGTTTTTCCTAACTGGTCTAGAAAATTCAACATTTGTTTTACCCCGGATGTCCGGTCTAAGCCCAGGATGTCCGAATTAGTAGCCGAAAGGTGATGGTGAAAGAAAAGGGTTCAGGTTAACGAGAGCATTATTAAATACGTATATACAGAAATGTCATATGTTTTTGGGTATCAGTGCGAGAGGTCACACAGTATTAGTATTATTATTATTATGATTATTTCATAGTAGCGGACCACTGGTGGTTCTTAGCAAAAATTTAGTGGTAAAGCGAAAAGCTTATGAATGATTATTTTTGAGATTTTTTGTTAATTTTTTTATCATCTTTTGTTCATTTTCTGTGATTTTTGTTCGTTTTTCAGTGATTTTTTTAATACTTATGTGTAGAGTCTACATATAAAATAAATTTGTTTAATACTACATTTATTTTTTGTGGTCCGCGGTACGTTTTCGGTTGAGAAACGCTGCCCTAGAATAGAAATTTTGAGATGCCTTATAGCCTATGTTCGAATCCTGGTTTTACTCTATCATCGTCCCAAATTCCATAAAAATATGTAATTCTTGAAAATAGCAAGAGTCTTACGAAATATAAATTGGGAAATATAATATTTTATTTTAAGTTCTTCGTTTTTTACAAAAACATAAAAATCATAATTCATATATTTTTTGGTAACCAAGTAACTACATACTTCATTGAAGCTACTTGATAACTCCTACAGGTACTCCCGCTCCTAAATTAATCTATGAACTAAAATATGCTCTCTTAACATTTGCCAACAAATTATCCAATTTCTCTCTAATTATCTTCATATCTTCTTTAACTTCATCAATTTCACGTTGAGAACTGGTCGAGATAGCTGCAATTGTATTATCTGTTACATTGACATCCATTATGTCATCAGCAATTTTAGCTAAATTTTCTAAATTATCCTCTTGAGATGCGGCTAAAATTGTCTGAATTTGGGTAGGAAGACGCTGTAAAAATATTTCCTTTAATATAGATTTATCCATTACTTTATTACCCAATAATTGTTTCATATTCCTTAATAATTTTGATGGTTTACCGTTGTCAAAATTTTCCTTACTTAACAGTTGATTATTTTTTTTTTCCTTCCAGAAATTGATAACCGCTTAACCAAGTAACTTCATACTTCATTGAAGCTACTTAATAACTTCTACAAATATGTCCAGCCGTTTATGAGTTAATCTCGGACAGGCATGCAGACAGACAGACAGATAGACAAAAATTGATGTTTTTTGCGGATTTTGTGTTAATAATCATCTGAAACGTGTAGAAAGTAAATATGAGGCCGAAAAATTAAAAACACAGATAAATCTACCAATTTTATTAATATAAGTCAGCTGGCTACTTGTGTAAAAGATAAAGTTCGTTATTGTATCTTATTCTAATTCTTTCTTAATGTAAACCTATGGAAATATTCTCACAAAAATTGATTACTTATTAGTCTTAAAATTACTTTTATACTTTGTAACAAATAAAAAACAATAGTAACTGTAGGTGTCACTTTCATTTTTCAAAATTTCAACATCTCTTCATCTGAATAGTATAAGTAAAAGTCCCTTCTAGATAATATTTTAAGAGGACAGAGGAAGTTTTGTTAACATTGTACAATATCTTTTTACTAAACGACAATAAAGTAAATATACCGTTATTGTACATAGGGTATAGTACCTCAACAAACATTTCAGTTCCACTACACCTGAGCCTTCGCAACAGGTCATATTGTTATTCGAAGAACTATTGATAACTAGAACTATAGATGATCTATTTGACATTAAGCGAGGGTGGTTAGCTGAACATAAGAGATACTTATGATCAGTGGCGTAGCAAGGGGGGGGAGGAGGCTCGGCCCCTCCCAGGGCCAGCAGAATTGGCACAATTTTTATACAATACTAGCAGATTACACTGCGCTGCTCGGGGACTTGCAGATAAAATTCGTTAATCACAACAGTAATTAATTTTTAAATTACTTGTAAACAATATTGCCATTTTATTTTTTCGTACAAATAAACATTTTTTTAAGATTGCCTACTCTTGATAAAGCAACATAACATAATGTTCAAGTGAAAATATGTACGTCACTTTCCAAATATGCTCCAACGAATTATATGAAGGGGAGCGTTGATCTTATTTCCCCCCCTGACACATCGACTAAAACATTTGCCTAGTCAAATGATAAAACTGTTTTAAACAACTAATTACTCGATTCAGATAAGTTAAAGTGGAAATCTGGCTTCGTCGTAACCTTCAGAATGTAATTTTAAAACGACACCTCAAACGTGAAATAGAGTAGAAATAGTAGAAATATAATAAAAAGAGTAGTTTTGGAGACAATTGTGCTCTAAAAATCGGTATTTGGTTTTATTTTGTAGATAAATGTGAATATCAATATCTTCTTAGGTATTTTTAAAATTATGATGTTTTACACACAAGGACTGATATAAGTTGTACTGTACAACAATGGCGTATTCAGGGGGGAGGGACACTGGGTTCACATGCCAGCCCTTAAGGTCCAAGGAAATGAAAATTTAACAAATTTAACATAATCGTACAGCAAAATAACTTTTACAATATATAACTATATTATATTATGATTAGTGTTGAAAATTTATATTTACATATTATTTTTAGGTCTTCGTAGGTATAGTCAATAAATCCTTATTCCGTCACGAGTGTGTACGTATGGTAGAAATTGTGGCCAAGCAGCTGATTTAGAGAACGAGAAATATTGAGACTTCAAAAATATATCCCGCGAAAAATAGAAACAAATATGTATTTATCGAAGAAAAGGTTTGTAAAATTTTGAGGGATATCAAATGAAAGTTTTTGATACATGGATTAACAATTACTTTTTTTTATCAACAAATAATGGAATTATTATTTGATATAAACATCAATATCCAACAGCAGAGATGTCGAACTGATTTGGGTCGCAGTCTATTTTTCCTACAAAATGATAAGCAGTGGCGGAACTTTAAGTATCCCTAAGGGTTTCTTGAAGTTTTTTTATGAACAGAAAAGAGGAAGAGAGTATATTTTACATTTTTAAATATATTTTTCCCCTAAATAAGCTCAAGTGTTTTTCATTAACGCTTCAGAGGCCAGAATAAAAAAGGTTGAGGGCCGTATGCGTCCCGCGCGCCCTCTAAATTTGATTCGCCCCCCCCCCCCCAAGACAAAATCCTGGCTGCGCCACTGCTTACGATTGTACCCCATAGATAATGTTATCTTTCAATCGGACGTTTTTGAATAAATTCTTACAAATTTATGTGTTAAACAAATTTTATGGATCGTAGTTACTTTCAATGTTTTAGTTTAAGGGGTAAGTTTTCTCCAGATTTTTCACATCCCATCTAGATTGGACCATTCTGTTCTTGCTCCTGCCGGAGTATCCAGCGTTCAATGCCGCACATGAGTATTGACCGAATTATAGTTTTGTACAACCACATCTTTGTGTTCTTACAGTGGCGGACTTACAAATTAAATCTGCCCAGGAAAACTTTTGTAAACTGGCCTCGTTAAAGAAAAAAGTAATTAAAGCTACATACTATAAAATAAATATATTTCATTAATAAAAGATAAATCAGTGGCGAAAGGAGACCTCCGGTAGACTTGCCCTCCCACAAAAAAAAATAATAAGAATTTTTTTTTTTTTTAATTTTGAAAAAAGATTTAGGTAAACCTTCAAAAATCCATCAAATTAAGTTTTATACAAATTTTTGTTTAAGATTTGATTAACTAGTTATGAATTTTTTTAAATTTCAAAGTTTAATAACTTCCCTTTCCGGTTTCGAATTTTCATAAAAAACAATAGGCTTCTTCCCTATTATTAGGAGAATTTTTTAGAACCAGAACGAACTCTCTAAGTTAAACCGTTCTTGAGTTATCGTTTATACACACACACAGACACATATACGGACGCACTTCGAAAATAGGTTTTTTGGATTCCCTGAAAAACTTTTTATACTAGAAAAAATTTGTTTCCAATATTCTTATTTACTTATGGTCACATGTAGCAAGCGCTGACATGTATAGACAAACGTTCTCCGTGTCCGGCTACGTTTGAAAGTAAGGCGATATTTATTCTAGTTGGTCGGAGCATGTTAGCATGCGCTTATAGGCGCCGGCAACAATCTTTTCACGTGTTTGTACGATTCACGTGTAGTTATTAAACTAGCGTAAAGAAGTTCTTCAGCAGATCATAGGTTAAAAAAAAAAATAGAAATTGCAAAAGGAAATGTGGGTCACCAAAGCATTTTGTTACTAAATGTGACCTGCCAAAATAATGTATTACTGCATGTAGCCCACAACGTAAAAAAGTTGCCGACCCCTGATCTACACCTTTTGCCACTGGATGACAGATGATCAACTTCCTTCCCAGATCTGCTTTACCTGTCCTCTTTCATCCTCTTCACGTGTCCTAGTTGGCTTTGAAATCAGGTCTCGGATGACTTCATTATTGCGGTGTCTCCATTTACTATTCGTTTAGACCTCCATGCTGCTCTATTAAGAAGTGTAAGAAGCAGGTATTGCCAGATATCTTATAAACAAACATATTTCATGCTATCTCATGGTATAATAATAAAATATTTTACTACCCATATACATATAATCTATTAGTTTTGTTCTAATTCTTGGATACATGAGATAAATAAAATGGCGCCTAGCAACAAAAAAGCAATTAACACGTGGCTTCTTTAAATTTTTAATAATACAGGATAGTTGAGTGTCCTTATTAACATAGTAATATCAACCTTAAAAACAAGTACTAATGCTACTCGAACAAGAAATAATTATTCATTGGAACAGAAGTTTTCAAACTATAACCCTTAAACACTAACTAAATTCTAAATTTTTACTTTTACATATATGGAAAATAAATAAGATATTGAGTTTTCATCAGATAAGCAAGAATTATAAACAAGACCAGTGACGTCCGACCTTTTTGAGGCTAGGGACCACTTTAGCTATTTCAAAACTTTGGCAGTCTCCTTCTCCATTCTTCCATGACGAAACGGAAAAAAGTACGCATTTGAACGAGGAAAACTTTATTTATAAAAAATACTAGCTGGCGTGCCCGTAAATTGCTCTGGTGCCGTGAGATGTTAGTTGACATTAATATGATACTTGATATCAAACTATCAACACGAATTTCATGAGCTTAGGCCCTCCAAAATTTTTGTCTCTCTCTAGGTTTCAAAATTATTAGCGCATCTAGGCCCCAAAACTTTCGGCGTCCTTTAGGTTTGTTTTAGTTTAAATCCAAAAATTTTCAGTAGTGTTTTAGAGCAACGATTACCAAATAAGGCGAAACATGTTAGTTTTTTCCAAACTGACAGCAAAACCTGTTGTGCGGATATTTTTGCAGATGCGGATCGGTTGCGGATTTATTATTTACAAAAGCTGCAGATGCGGATACAGAAAAGCTTATCCGCGCAGGGCTCTAGTGTTGACCTAAAAAAAAAGGTCCTCACTTCTAAAATAAATTTTTCTCCAAACAAATCTGGGGGGGGCACTGGGGGCCAGACCAAGTTTTGCCCCCCCACCCCCGGACTCCCGCTAGTGCCGCCACTGCCTGTATATAAGAATATTGGATACAACAATGCCCGATGGCGGCACTACGAGCGCTGTGAACAGCTGATTGAAACGAGTAATGTGAAAGTTGTCCATATTTGTTTACATGTTAAATCATCGATTTGCAATGGATAATAAACAGCTATCCTTATTAAATTATTTAATTTTTTTAAGTGCAACACCTTCTTCTAGTTTTGTAGTTGAAGGAGAAGAGTTGTTAAACGCCGGAAATCTTATGTTGTGCGGAATTTTGGACAAAAATGATGAGCATGTCGACATATGTGGGTTATGTTTACAAACAAGCAGTTTGAGAACACCACCTCACGAAGTCACTGGGAAATTAAAATTTAATAATGATGTTGAAGTTTTAAATATGTCCTGCACATGTAAAGCAGGAACTACATGCAAACACATTTCAACTATCCTATTATTTTGTGCCAGGTGGTTAACAAACCAAAATGAAAGAAGCCAAGATCAGGGCATTGATTGATTGTGAAATATTTGATTTATCTTTTTTTTGTGTGGTTTCTGTTGGTTTTACTTTTTGTTCCAGAAACAATATATTGAGTATGGAAATATTAACCAGCACAGATTTAAAATGCCTGTGGTCTACTTTTAAGAAACCTGTCTTACAACAGTATGAACCGAAACCTCTGTTAGAAACTCCTTGCCTAAATAAATTGATTAAAACCAAAAGCAGGCACTGAAAGTTCAGTGAAAATGTATTAGAAAAGCTGCGTACAGAATTTGAGACCGCTTGCCCTAATTCTGCATTAAAATTACCCGGGTAGATATTTAATTATGTTCGAGAAGGATTTTTATAATTTAGTGTTTGTTTTTTATTTAATTTGTTTAATAAATACTAGTTTGTTATTATCACTTCCACAGCACCAAATTTATTAACAGTTCACAAATTGTTTCTCATTTGGAAAATAGTGGAAGGAAATATTTTTGTTACTTCCTTTTCTAGAGTGACAGCCAAACACACACCAATTTGTGTTATAATAGCTCATTATAACATAAAGTAATATAAAAAAGAATAATAATTGCTATCAAAAGTTAATATAACAAACAAACTGCAACACTAACTTTTAAAAGCAATACAAACTACACGAGAAAACACATGTAAACCAGATGTAAACAATAAACTATTACTCGTTTCGCTTAGTTCAGTTATAGTCCGCTTGGCGTCACTTCATAGCGCTGTTGAGCCCAATAGTTTTTGTTTTATTCAAAACGATGAACGATTTTAAATAAATTTTGCATAGTGAGAGTAATCTTTCCAATGATATGATATAGGCCAGTGGCGCACCTAGAGGGGTGGCCCGGGGGACCGCCCCCCCCCCCCTCTAAGTAAGCAGAAAATAAAAACAAACTAGAAAATTTTATTACCAACGTCCTAGGTAAATATATGTATTTAAAAATAGCAATATTCAAAATATCAAAACAATCACAGTGTTTCACTCAGAAATTGTATGCTACTGAATACACCAAAAGCTGAAAAAACAATAGTTTAATAGTTTATTGCAGCAATAAACACAGATATGAAACCCGGGAGTTGAGCCCCTCCCCCAAGAGCTCTTTTTTTGTAGTCACTCGTATTTCAGAAGCGATGACCTTTTTTTTAGATCATCACTTGTATTCCAGAAGTTAGAACCTTATTCATAATTTAAATAATTATGTCTTCTGCCCCCCCCCCCCAAATTCCAGGGTGCCTGCCTGATATAAGCTATGTATTCAGAAAATTGTGCACGTGCCTTTAAAATACATGGAATTCTTTTTAAATATTTCAACTATCGCTATTACATTCTTATGAAAATTGTTGGAATAACTAAAATGTAAATAAATAAATGTAGTAAAATTTATTTACAACTCTTATTGAAGATATATTTAAGTTTGACAATTCCTGTATTACTTGTGTATAATTTGGTTTTAAATTACAGGTTGTTTTAAAATTTTTGGTAGGCACGTTGCTATTTGCGAAATAAGCTAATTCATCTTGACTTTAACAATGACCTACATAATTTCAACGGCACTATATATCACACATTACAACATCGATATATAATTTCTGAGCTTTTCATGAGGATCGACTAATATTTGTTGATTACCTTTAAAAATATTTTACCTTACAGATGTAAAGATCTTGAGCTACTACTTGGATACAATGTCAGAAACCTTATGGCAGTACCGGCTTTTACCATACAGGGGCCGGGTGTAAGTAATTATTGGGGGCCCAAAAAAATTCTTAACAATAAACAAGCCTATAATCTGATTTTCATAATAATAATAAACAAAATACTATATATTTTTTTGGTTTTTCTATTTATTTTATATTCTCTTCTGTTTTTCTATTTTGGGATTCAGTCAGTGGCGGGTTAAGCGGAATAAGAATTTCCTGGTTCACGCGTCAGCTTTCGACGTCCCTGAGATATTTTCCGGATCTACCCGAATTTCTCGAATTAAACAAAGATAATTAGATTTTTAACGCTAATGATGACAAATAACGCTAGTAAACAGTAATATTATGTCAGGCTATTTTATTTAGAAATAGTAAAGAACGAAAAGGATTACATTCATAGTTTTATTCGACAATGAACTTTTTTTTAGATTAGAGCAGAAGTCTCTAAAGCAGAGCCGGCGCTAGCTCATTTGACGTCCGGGGCAAATCCGCCAAACTGCGCCCTTTTTAGGGTTTAGTAGGTTTGACCAAAAAACCCTTATACCGTCATTTTGTCGTCTGTCTGTCTGTCTGTCTGTCTGTCTGTCTGTCTGTCTGTCTGTCTGTCTGTCTGTCTGTCTGTCTGTCTGTCTGTCTGTCTGTCTGTCTGTCTGTCTGTCTGTCTGTCTGTCTGTCTGTCTGTCTGTCTGTCTGTCTGTCTGTCTGTCTGTCTGTCTGTCTGTCTGTCTGTCTGTCTGTCTGTCTGTCTGTCTGTCTGTCTGTCTGTCTGTCTGTCTGTCTGTCTGTCTGTCTGTCTGTCTGTCTGTCTGTCTGTCTGTCTGTCTGTCTGTCTGTCTGTCTGTCTGTCTGTCTGTCTGTCTGTCTGTCTGTCTGTCTGTCTGTCTGTCTGTCTGTCTGTCTGTCTGTCTGTCTGTCTGTCTGTCTGTCTGTCTGTCTGTCTGTCTGTCTGTCTGTCTGTCTGTCTGTCTGTCTGTCTGTCTGTCTGTCTGTCTGTCTGTCTGTCTGTCTGTCTGTCTGTCTGTCTGTCTGTCTGTCTGTCTGTCTGTCTGTCTGTCTGTCTGTCTGTCTGTCTGTCTGTCTGTCTGTCTGTCTGTCTGTCTGTCTGTCTGTCTGTCTGTCTGTCTGTCTGTCTGTCTGTCTGTCTGTCTGTCTGTCTGTCTGTCTGTCTGTCTGTCTGTCTGTCTGTCTGTCTGTCTGTCTGTCTGTCTGTCTGTCTGTCTGTCTGCTCGGTGAAAATTGTAGCCAAACGGCTAAACTTAGAGAGTTGAAATTTAGTATGCTTATACAACTCTTTGACCCGCACATAGGAAAAATACTAAAACATCTAAAAAACATATCCCCTTAAAAATATAAACAAATATGTGCTCATCGAAAAAAAAAAAAATAACGTAACACGTGGATTAACGATCAAAATGTTATTTTTGCAAAATAAATTGTTTTGATGCAATTTTTGCCAAAATTGTGCAAAAAAAATTTTCTCCCACACCCTGTAGCCGAGATGGTTTAAACTAAAAATCTGAAAAAAATTCTAAGTATGTACATTGGTGTGAACCGAAATAGTACTACAGGAATTTTTGATCAGATTATTTTTTCGGAAAATAACGCATTTTTTGTGTTTTTTGTTTGACGATTTAAAAAAGTTATAGTTACACACTAGACTAGAAGACGTATCATGGTGTAATGGTTAGCATACACGCTAGCTACCCAGAATACTAGGTTCGCTCCCGATTATAGGAAACAATTTTATTTATTTATTTATTTATTTTTTTTTGATTTTCTTTGTCAGAATTCTAGTTATATTTTGGCAAATGTTGCATTTATTTTTTAAGAACGTAAATTTAATCACCAGTTGGAATGTTGGAATTATATTTTCATTCTATGTCATGTATACGCAGTGATGGCATCCTAAATTTTCAGGAAGCGGTTCTATAAAGTCATTTGAAATCTAGGAACCTATTCTGTATTTTTAAGAGTGAAAACAAATCACTTACTTCCATTTATTAAATATAAGGAAAAAATTTTAAGAGCGTATTATTAATAACCTATAAAATAAATATTACATTTGCAACACTGCAGGGCACGGCGCACGATTCAAAACTGAAGTCAGAGTAATTAATTTATTTTTAATAATTCTAACAACCGGTTCCCTAAGGTTTCAATAATTTTAAGAAACGGTTCGCGCGAACCGTTCCGTACCGGTAGGATGCCATCACTGTGTGTACGAAACCAGAGGGGCGCAGCATATGACAATCAATGGAAGCCATAGGCGCAATTTTCAAAATCTTAATGAAGCTTGCTATATAAAAAAATACTGCACATATTTAGAAACCTAAATAATGGTATTAGGTATTCGAATTAAAATTAACAAAAAAATATTTTAACATAAAATTTGTTTTTAAAGCTCTTAGATTAACAGCGATAAATTATTTTAAAAATATCGTTCAGTTTGCCGTGATTACTACAAAGCAAAATTGGTCCTACACACCCAGCCTTCACTTATTATGAACCTACGAAATCCTGAAATGTGTGAATATTCACTCACCAATTTTTTAGAATATGCAGTGGCGTACCGAAGAGGGGAGTTTAGGTGCTCGCAATCTTATTTCAAACATATTCTTTTGATTTAGATAGATGCAATTTAAATATTTTAACATTTTAACAGAATACTAGTTATGGCTAAGTAAATTTGCTAATACAGTGGTACCCTCGACTTGCAAATCTCTCGATATACGAACTTTTCGAGATACAAACAATTTTCATATCCTATTTTGACCTCTAGATACGATACGCGATGTTTTTCTTTTCAAATGAATTAAAGCCTGTTATTATATTACATTATACTTTTTTAAACTGTTTTCCCTAGTACTAGAAACAGGCTACTAACAGGCTACTAATTACAGGCAACGAATCGAAAACCACAAAACCAGATACAAGAAAATTGTCCTTATTTACAATTTAATGGAAGATGATTTTCATACTAATCATATAAAATAGAAAATTTTATAAATGAAAATTGTAATGGTACACAAAATGCATATTTATAGTGAAAAAATGTTCCTTCTCACTCACTCTCCATTTCTTTGCATTTTCTTCATTTAGTTCAGTATATACAGGGTGTTTACCGGGAACCGTATGTTTTTGTATTGGATAGTACACGGCAAGTAGTGGGGGGATGACGGTTGGGAAGGTCCTATTGTGTAGAGCAGTGTTTCTCAACAGGTGGTCCGCGTCCCACTAGTGGTCCGCAGAAAACTGTTAGTGGTCCGCGAAAGTTTTTGTATATGTTTTTTGCAGTTATTTTGTTATTTTTTATGCGCATTTTTTATGTAAATAATTTATATTTTGTTTATTTTGCCAAAAAAGCCAACTTCAATATATAAAAAAATAGCTAATGACAACTTACAAAAATCCAGGGATTGGAGGAATAACAACTGGGAAAGTGTCAACAAGACTCAAAAAGAAAAAGTGTGTTGGCGTCTTTGGTCGTTCGCATTGTTTGCAAAAATTAGAAGTTTCTTCTTATTTTTTGGTATTCTGCTAACTGCTAAGAAGAATAAGAATTAACACTATTAGTATTGTTATATCACAATAGATGGTGCTTATATTTTGTGTACTAATTTTAATAAAAATTAAATTTTTAAGATTCCAGCGCCTCTAGCGGTAGTTTCTGAATTTCAAAGTTTAAACATCGACATCGGTAGTAGACATCGATGTTTTATCGATACTATCGCCAACTGACCATCGATGGTAAAAACATCGATGTTTTTAAAACAAACATCGATGTTTTCGATACATCGATGTTTTTTTCCCATCCCTATTTTACGCTAAAGGTGAGTCCGTGACCCAAACCCAACGAGACTTTCGCCGGCACTTCAATGTTCCGCCGCGTGGGCCGATTCCGGATCGTAACACAATTTTGAGGTGGATGCATAATGTGTACACAACAGGAACATTGATAAAAAAAAAAAAAAAAAAAAACTCCAGGGCCAGCAAAAACCGTTCGTACGCCTGAGAATGTTGAGCGTGTGCGCTTCGCTACGTTAGAGAGACCCAACCGTTCGCTAAGGAAGCGAGCCTCAAACCTCGGCATTTCTGCCTCTACGGTAAGAAACATTTTGATTAAAGACCTCATGTTCCATCCGTATAAGCTTGCGGTATGTCAACAATGGAAAATGGTATGGAAAAGTAATCTCTCATTTTGGAGATGTTCCTTGATTTCGGAATGGATAATCAAAATTTCGGAAAACTAATAACTGGATCGTTTAGGAGTCTCGAACACTCCCAGATATTGAAATTCAACGCAATCGAACAAACTTTTTGTCCCATTAAGATAACATGGGAACTTTTTTGGGTCGCAGGCTCGCCCCCTTTTTGAAATTTCTTGGTTTAGGATTTTTCTCATCTTAAGAATGTTCCCAGGAAACCGCATGCAAAATTTCAACTTTCTAGGTCACCTGGAAGCATGGCCCCCACAAGAGGGTACGTCGCACTGTAACGAATACCCTAGTTTTATATTCTTCGTAAGACTTCGATGGGCCATTGCCCAAAACTATGAAATTAGCTACACTATGACACGACAAGTGCAGCACGTTGTCGAGTATGCGCCACATACTGGAATGTGAATAATTTCACAGTATTTACATTTGTTTAGTTAGTTTAGATTGCTGTTATTGGGGCAGAATAATAAGTGAAAATCTAAATATGGATAAAAGTGAAGATACATTTTTACGTATTTTAGTTAGTAAAGAAATTATATTTTAGCTGTAAAGAAAATGATGAAAACGCAAGTACCAAATACTACACTGTGGCGAATAATTGATAAGCAACGTAAAACCCAAAACCTCAGAAAAAAATCGGTGTGATAGAGGCGTATTGAGGTAGTTGAACGAGCAAGAAGGCAAGGATATTGGAAGAATCATATTCATGATACTTATAGTAAAAAGTAAATTGCAACATTGGATTATTTGATACAGCAGATGAATAGTGATTTAGATTTTAGATTATTTAAAAATTAATTACTCAAAAGAAACTCAAAAGAAATTTTCTTATAGAAATGGGATTCAGTTTTAAGAAAATTGACAAACGACAAGCAATGGTGGTGAACGTATCTGATCATGGCGAACTGATTATTTAAGAATAATTATTAATTTCTGAAATGAAAAGTGATCTATAATTTTATTTTAAAATATGTAGAAATATTGTTAAGAAACTACAAAAGACACAATGTAACTATACTATTTATGAAATAAACACATTGAAAGTCAAACCTGGACTTTTCTCAACTTTACCTAAATTCTTCTAGTTTTATCCTCTCCCAGGTACTTAGTCATTAGTCTCATTTATATACACGATTTCATTTAATTCTGATCGAACTATACCCACAGATGGCGCTAGCTCTTTTGACGCCCGGGGAAACCCACTAAACTGCGCCCTTTTCTTAGAATATGCAGCGGCGTACTGAAGAGGGGAGTTTAGGTGCTCGAAATCTTATTTTAAACATATTCTTTTCATTTAGATGGTTGTAATTTAAATATTTTAAAATTTTAACCAAATACTAGTTATGACTAAGAAAATATGCTAATACAGTATAAAGTGGTACTTCGACTTACAAACCTCTCGACATACGAACTTTTCGAGGTACAAACTATTTTCATATCCTATTTTGACCTCTAGAACCGTGATGTTTTTCTTTTCAAATGAATTAAATCCTGTTTTACATTATACTTTTTTTAACTTTTTCCCTAGTTCTAGAAACAGGCTACTACTACAGGCAACAAATCTAAAACTCCTGAACCAAAATACCAGACACAATAAAATTGTCATTTTTTTACAATTTAATGGTAGATGATTTTCATACTAATCTTAAAAACTTAATATATAATGGCAGAGCCGCAGTAAGGAAAACTTGCGCTAGGGGCAAAACTGTGTTTTGGTGCCCTTGGCAAAAAAAAGGTGGTCCTCAAATTTTAGGTTTTGGTTTAGTTCCCAAAATCCAAGTAATGGCAAAAAAAAAGGTCCTCACCTCCCAAAATTCAAGTTATGAGCAAAAAAAAAGCTCCTCACCTTCGCAATGTGGCGCCCTTTTCCTTAGTGCGCTAGGGGCCGTCGCCCCCTCCGCCACCCCTTACTGCGGCTATGTGTAATGGTATATAAAATGCATATTTTTAGTGAATAAATGTTTCTCCTCACTCCTCCATTTCTTTGCATTTTCTTTATTTAGTTGAGAATAGATTTTTTTTTTAAATTTTTTTTATGATTTTTTAGTCTGGGAACGGATCAATTGATTTCTCATAAGATATAATGGAAAATTGGATTCTAGATACATACTTTTTAAGATACGAACCGCGGTCAGGAACAAATTAAGTTTGTAAGTCATGGTGTGTCCAAATGTGCCACCAAAATCAGTTATAGATGTTTTCAAATGTGTAAGAAAGTTAATCAAATATATTTCTATTTCTAAGCTGGTAAAAATATTAGTAACGTTACCAGTAAACAACGTACTGCTGAACGATCATTTTCTACGTTAAATTATTTAAAAAATCTCGGAAAGTCTTCAACAAATTAGAAAATTGAAAAATGGACTTTCTTTGTTATTTATATACAGTCCTAAAGAAGACTGAATATTATTATATAATCAATAAATGTGTACATCTTTAAATTCAATTTTGTATTTAATATGTACGAGATTTATATAGAAATGAAAATTTATAATATTGATCTAAATAAAAATAGAAAAACTTAATAAATACTTAAAACCCTAAGAGCTGGCGCTCTGCCTTTCACCTTCTCTGACTGTACCAGATAGAGACAATTCATTGAAGCTATTTTCTTCAACTAAAGCTGCGTTCAGAGCTCTTAAATTAATAGACTGTAATAAACTGTTGATTGTCACCAACAAGTTTTTCATATGGTAAGACGAGCAACCGTTCAGAGCTCTAATTTTAATACGTTGTACGTTGTCGTTTGTGGATAGTTTTCTAAACTTATAGCTAGTGAGTTGTTTTAATGAGACAGACATATAAACACATTGGCTATCTCAGTCTTACATCGGGAGTACGTTCATATTGTATGCCTTTACATAACCTAACAAAATGTCATCGCGTCGATTACAACAAATCTCGCCCAAAATTGCAAAGACGAACACTAAATATGATCAATTTAGGTAATTAGGTTAGGTTTAGTTAGTAAAAATCTAAACAGCAGAATCAGGAAAACGATAATAGATAATAAACATTTTACAAAGCCACCGTAGTTGGTTTAAAGACACACAGATGTCACACTATTCGCAACTCACTAGTTTCCTTAGCATTAAACGATGCCTGTTACGTTAAAACAATCTATTAAATTTATGCATAGCTCACAATCCATAGTCAACTAATTTAAAGAGCTCTGAAAAACCTCAACCATATAATATTCTTAAGAATATAAAATTGACCTATCGACAAGGTAGGCCAATTTTGGATACTAGCATATAGCCACAATTTAAAACTGTTGTATGAACGAAGCGTCGAAAAGCGAATCATCACAAAGCAGGTTTGTAAATGTGAAAGGACGGTAAAGACAACTTTCAACTAAAAAAAAAAAAAAAAAGAATAGTTAACAAGATATTTAACCCAAGTCTACAAAAAGGTAACATGAAATTTTAAAACATATTTTTTGTGTCTAATATTCTGTTATACTTCCTACAAGAAAGTAAAAATGTAAGTTTTTTTATGTGGGCTTGCTAATCTTACAAGTTGTCTGGTCTGAGACCTATCATGAATTGTGTAAAGAAGAATCGGTGAAGCGAAACAGGAGCCCGATTTTATAATTACTTAATACAGGTGTGCCAGTGGCCACTGCCAGTCTATTCTGAATTAATTTTATTTCTTCTCGATAAATTATTCATTATAGAACTCTCATTGATGTATAATGTTCAATCAGGGGTTTCCAAACTATACAATCTACTAGATAGATTAGGAACAATGAAAGATCTGACTTTAAAAAAATCCATAAATTTTGATAATATTTAAAATTTGATTGACATAATATTTTTTAATGTTATAGATAAATAAAAAAACCTAATTTATTTTGAATAAAATTTTGATAATTTTATTGATAATACCATTGAAATAAGTACAGGGTAAACTCATCTAACCCAACTAAAAAATAAAAGATAAAATAAACTAACTAGAATCGACTTGAATTTATGAGGGGATTCCCCTCTTCAGATATGAAGTGTAGATGGAATTCGCGTAAATGGAAACTAAGAACCATGATTAATTATGGTTTCAGTTCCAAAAAATAGAAAAGTATATGCCACATGAACTATAATTATAAATTAGCAGCTATAAAAGAAGTAGCTATATTAAGAAATTAGCAGCAACAAGAAATCAACTTATTTTTCTACTGAGATGCAAAAATCGCCAGTTACTACCATCACATATCCAAAAGACTTTTAAGTGTACATATAATGCAATTATAATACCACACCCTTTCAAAAACAGGCTTTGAAAATGATTCAGAGAGAATCGAAACTAGTAAGCAAATAAAATATGTTTTAACTATTTGACAAGAAAAGAACGTAGTTTTATTAGACCGATACCCCAAAAAATTAATAATTAACCAAACCATTTAATACGGTCAAAGAATCTATTTATATAATTATAAAGTAAAACGTCGATCATCCGCAAGATTATTAAAGTAAAGGTTGTCTCGTAACTTGTAGTGGTGGGGGTAAATAGCGAAGCTACACGTCATCTGTATGCTAACGGGACGTCAGCCTTTGTTTATCGTACATGTTATATACACGTGAAGTTTGAATTTTGTCTATAAATATAAAAATATCGTTTAATTTTTTGATTTTCTACTTGTTATAATTTCTTTTTTCTTCGAAAGGAATGTTGTTTCTTCGTTCTAAATAAATTTTCTTACATTAATTTTTGACGTGAAGAGAATAATAAATGATAAATTTCAATATTTTAGGTTTATAATATCCCCCCGTAAATACCCTAATATTCATCAAATTGAAAAAATGCAAAGAACAAATAAGATTTGTGTTCTTATAAACAACATTTATTGTATAGTTTTTTCTGTTAAAATAGTTCTGTTTATAAAGGAAATATTTAAAAAAAATTAGTACGAGTTTTAACCCAGAAACACCCCCTACGAAAGAAAATTTTGAAATACCATGCCTACATTTAAATCCTGGTTCTACTCTATTGTACCAAATTTCGTTAAAATACGTCCAGCCGTTCTTAAAGACAGATATAACCTCCAATTTTATTATTATAGCAATTTGTTTTTCTATTTTTATTTAAAAATACGTAAAATTATATTTGCCTTCGATTTTATTGTTATTTATTAACTATAAAACAAATACCCATCACCTTAAATTTTATATAAATCAGTATAAAATTTCCTTAGGTTTTTATTTATAATATATTCAGTAGAACTGTCTTGAAATAAATATCTATTATGAATATAGTCAATAAAAATATTTAAAAACATGCAACATCTATATTAATTTTATATGCTAGTTTGAACTAAGCAGACATGTGACTTATTTCCTCACACGCTCTGATTGGTCAGAAGTTACGAGACAACCTTTACTTTAATAATCTTCGATCATGCGGGTCTCAGTTATCCGTAGGATTAAAAAATCAAGTTGAAGTTGGTTAAAAAATTTGACGCACAGCAACGATGGCTATTTACGCCTAACACAGCCCATCTAAATGGCTAATGTATATATTAAAATCAATAATTTACAAATAAATAAATAAATAAAATCTTATTTACAGCAAAAAATTCATGAGTGTAAAAGTTCATTCTCAGTTTGGTTAAAATTTTAGGTTAAAATTTTCATTTAAAAAAAGTAAAAAGTTCACTATTTTTAACCAAATCACCATGTAAATCTTCATTTATTCAGATAGTGTCATTTTTATGAAATATTACTTTTTCGGTGTTAAAATTAACACTACTTTAACACTATTTATTTTCTAATACTATAATTTAACCAGTATGTAAGTGTACACTTTAGAATAAATTTAACCAAAAAATAAGTGTAAATAATTAACACGAAAAGCGAGGTACTTCTTGGTACACTAAAAGTTTATGTTTTAGTGTACGATGAAGTCCCTTTAACACTACTTTTTTTAGAGTATACATACTCAATAAAATACCCCTTGCACGGACACAAATAAATAAAATAAAATGTCTGTTCGAAAAATTGGACAGACGCAGAGTGATGGTAAGGGGCTGTAAATGGGGCAATTACCATCGCATATCACAGTCTAATAAAAAAACACATTAAAATAAGGTGCAAGACTTCATACAAAAAAAAAGTTTGATTCCCTCAGGAAGAGTATCAGCCTGTCCATGAGTGCTCCGTCGTCACCGAATCGAAAAAACCAAATACCAAATAATATAAGTATCAATATATACAGGTCGGCGAAAGCGGGCATGCGGGCGCCGCTGTGAGGGGGGCGCTGACGTGAGATTCAAAAGGGCGCCAAATGCCAAATGAATGAAAAAGTAATTTAGTGAAATGTAATTTTAGAAGTGAGGACCTTTTTTTTATGTCTTCATTTGAAATTTAGAAAGGAAGACTTTTTCTTTAGGTCTTCATTTGACATGCTCGAAAAAAGCTAGTTACGCCCTGTCTGGGGGCGCTCAATTAAATCTTGCCTACGGGCGCCACAGACTCTCGCGCCGGCTCTGAATATAATACTATCAGTGCCACCCGACTTCACTCGGGGACATTTCGTTATTATTGACCTACATTTTTTTGAACTTACAACATACCTACACGTAATTAAGTAACAGGACAGAAGACAATTCTATAAACATGTGAAAGATCAGGATTAAACTGAACTTATCTGAGAACATTCTGAGAACCTGAGAACTTTTTTCTAAACAATGTTTTTAGGTTTACTATCAGGCGCTAGCAGGTAAATGTTGTTGCTAAAACTGACATGCGAACACGCTACATATAATTGCCAATGCGAGAAGCATGGACTCCGCAAATCAACGCCAGCTAACTTCAGGCTTTGACCCTGCGATTTATTAATAGGCAAAACAAACCCTGACAGCAGACAACTGAACTGAAATGGACAATTTGTAGGAATCGTCCTTATTCTAGGAACCTTTTTGCCTGTACCGTAACCATTCATAATGGCTGCCTATACATAATTTTAAACTATTCATCTGTAAGCGTGTGCCATTAGATAATTTTGGCGAGTTTATATTTTTCAGCAACATTATTGGTGCACCACAGGTACGCACACAAGGGGGTGGTCCTCACATCCGGACCCCCCCAGGAAAGGAAAAAACATATATTTTTTTAATAAAAACTAAGCAATTGAAAATGAAAATCACCTTTTTTATTGATAAAAAATAAATTATAATCAAAATTAAAATAATATATAAGTCCATCTTAATAAAAAAAAAAATAATAAATTTGTATTAATTTACGGTTATTTTTTCGATGTGACCCCCACAGATCAAATTTCTGGTAATCCTGACGAGTTAAGAAAATTCAGGAATCCGAGTGGATAGTAAATGCATTTTTCTCATATACAACTGTATCGACAGACGTGTAAGTGCGGGAAAGAGATTCAAATTGACCCAAGAAATAAGTTGATTGTTAATTCGTTCATTTGCCATTGAAAAACTGTTTAAAAAAACTAAACTTGACATAAAATTCAAATAAAAAGCTTTTTAAAAATTTCTTTTAGACTGTTAATCTATGTATTCATTTTATGCTTCACAAAAAAAAAATATATATATATATATTTTTTGTATGAAAAATGTATAAAAATAATTATTTTCCTGTGTGGGCCAAATAATTAATGTTTTCAACGTTCCAAAAAAATCTGGTTTCTTCGAATAATGTGATCAAAAATTATTTTACTATTCCGGTTCACATTCCTCCATTACAAACTGGGGAGCGTAAAGCAGAAAGTTGTTCATCGAATTTTTGACAAAATCGCGTCCACATAAAAATTTGAAAACCATCTTTTCAGTCCTTAACCCAGTGTTTCCCAATCTTTTTACTCTCATGGCACATTTGCCAAAGAAGAAAAATTTCGCGGCACACCTACGTAGTCATAGAAGAAGAAATTTATAACGCTAGTTTTTTACCGACCGCCAACATATATAAGGGAGGTATTGTGATCATACCGATTTTGACATTTCGAGATTTCGATGGATCTCCACGAATTGAGGTCCCTACATAACATTTTGACTATTTTTTAGCATGATGTCTGTCGGTCTGTCTGTCTGTCGGTCCGTGTACACATGCAGAGCAAATTCGGCTAAAAGGATTTTTACGAAACTTCATATTTAAGCTTTTGACAACAATGGCACGAGTTGATAAACTTTTGGTAAAAATCGGTTAACTAGAAATGGGAGTTCAGTCGTGTCGGTTTTAAGATTTTTGCGAATATTTCACAACAGAGTAATATTTCGAAAAGAAATATTTAACAAAAGTTGCTATAAAAGCAATCACTAACAATTTTTATTTGATAAAGCAGCATAAATTAAACAAGTACTTTGTGATGACGGTCGGTCCTGTGATGGGCACAGCTGTTTTTTTTTCTTTTTAGTTTTCGTGGCACACTTGGAAAATTTTGCGGCACACCATTGTGAAACACTAAAGCAGTGTTTCTATGCAGTAACCTATGTTAAATTTTAAAAAAAAATAATAATAAAAATAAATTTGTATATATGTTTTTCTAGTTGTTTTCTAAAGTCTTTTTCGGAATATATTTCCTATATGCTGATCAAAGAACTGTACCTGTATGCCAAATTTTAACTCTCTAGGGTCGACCGTTTCGCCACAATATCATCCATACAGACAGACAAACAGACAAACAGACAAACATATACATGAGTAACGGTTAGTGGCAGATCAAACTTGCATGCAGCCCCTGGCTGAAAATTTGTCAGGCACCTGTATATAGATGATTTTTTTTACTAGTAAAAAGAGATCATATTGTGGTGCACCTACGTTCTTGATACGCGAATATCAGTGTTGTAATGTATCTAGTTACAAGTATCTAGATACAGTAACTAGATACTTTTTCAAGTATATAGAAACAAATTAGATACTTGTTGAAATATGTATCTGTATCTGTATCTAGATGTTTATACTTAAGTATCTTGCATCTGTATTTCAGATATTTTGATCGCTACATTATTTTTATACCATGATACCGAGCTGATATAATAGTTTAATTATAAATTGTCATTTTAAATATTTAATTTTTACTAAAACAAAATTCAGAAAACAATTGAAATTCTGACGTTTATAAATTAAATTTATATGAAATGTCAAAAAAAAACTCATTCGTTTTTCGTAGCTTTTGAACGGTCTTAAAAATAGTAGGTATTTAGGTACCACAATAGTAGGTACAACACTTAAGGAAAATGGGTCATTATTAATGAAAACTAAGTTTTTGAATAACTATTGTTGCTATTTTTTTTATGAGTAATTTACTAAAAACATATGAAAAATTATATCCACGCAAGTGGTTTGGGAGTGGACCATGATATTGTGAAACCTTGGGCAAGACAAATTAATGCCCTTCAAAAGTATCCAGTGATTGAAAATACACTTTGATAATTTTATTGAGGCATTTCTTCACTTGAGGCCTGGATCTAGTCCGCCTCACCCAAGGGCTGTTTTTCATTAATAAATATTTCTTAACAAGAACATAGCTGCGTATCTATAAGACTAAAATTAGTCTTATAGATACGCTGCTCATACATTAGCACATATGGCTAACATAATACGTACGTTATTTAGTACAAATTTATTCCGTAGAATAGTGTTTTACTTTGAATTTACTGAGCTTTTTGTGACGTCACGGTCATTTTTGAACAGCCTGTATACTACTGATTAACATGCACTGTTTGTTTAGTAAAAAATATGGTATTTTCATTTTTCAGTGTTTTTTCAAAAGCATCTAGCTGTATCTAGATACAAACATTTTTGTCTGTATTTGTATCTAGATATTTTTATAATTCTGTATCTGTATCTAGATATTTTTTAAATGTATCTATTACAACACTGCCGAATATATTAATCCAAATATAATTTGATAGTATAGACTTAATACATTTAAACTGATATTTAAATAAAATTAAAAATTCAAAATGTATGCCATTTCACAAAAATTCAATTTCCGAAAAATATTATTTCATGTTCTACTCAATATCCGAAATGAAAGTATGAAAATGCGCACATTTTTAAAAACTGCCTGTGTTGAATTTAAGTTTTTTCCACAATAATTATTTATTTCGTTCAGATCCTCGATTTTTTCTTGGGGATACTTAGAAGACAATTTTTTTTACAGGGGCAGGGCTGGACTAGACCTACATTTTTATCGGGAAATTACTGACCCGACCGGCTTAGTCTAACACGGCCGGCGCATCTCACTAAACACCACAAGTGCTGACCAAAGAAAAGGTACACGCTTCCAAAATACACGTGATGACTAGAAAAAAAGGCCCTTGCTTTCAAAATATAAATAATGACTAAAAAAGCTCATACGCTCTAAATCTCAAGTGTGTTCCTTAAAACAACTAAAAGCACATGTTTTTTTATGCATGGGGGGAGCTTAATCGATCGCATAAAAAATGGATTTCTCTTAATAAATCATTACTATTATATATGGGTCTAAACCCAGTATTAAAAATGTAATTAATTTTTTGCAACACGGTGCTTACAATATTTATCTGACTGACTAGAAAACTGGAAGTCTAAACACTGAAGCAGGTGGATGAATCTTTCAAAAGTTATCGAAATTTATGATTTTTAAAACGTACCCACAATTTGTTATTACTTACTAAATGCCTACAAAATCCTGAAATGTGTGAAAATTCACAATTTACATAAATTTTTATGTTTATAGAGAAATAAGGATTCTTTTTATTTTTAAACTAAATATTTAAGCTTTATAAGCAGGGATAAAAAGTCGGAATCGGAAATCAATGAGTCGAAGCTTTTTGAAGGAGTCGGGAGTCGGAGATGAGAGTCGGAAAAACTATCGACTTTCATCTCTTAGAATTAATTTTTATCAAAGATGATAACAAACCGAAAACGAAAAAAAAATAACAATATATTTTAAAAAAATTTAAAGAATGGAAACGAGAGTCAGTTTTTTTTTTGTTGTTCAAGAACGAAAACAAATTTTGAAATATCCAGTACTAGTTTTAAGCAATTTTCCATGTTCTCCAGTTTATAATTTGATTAATACTAGTCGTATTAACAGATTAATAGGATGAGGCATTAAAAATGTTTGGTTTTTACACACATCTATTTTTTTTCTGTATAATATGTTCTGTTTATTATATTTAAGCAGAACTAAACGGAATTTTTTCTTTGTAACGAGCTCCGTGATTATTTTATGTTTCATGTTGGCAGCCAAACTCGACATATTATAAAAAATAAAATATATAAAATACAATAAAAAAAATTTCAAACAAATTATGTTTAAAAAAATCATATTCATTATTATTATAAATTATTAACTATTTTAAAATTTATAATACGATTTTCAAAGCGGAAGATGAAAACTGATGACTGTAAATTGATAAATTTGAATGTGTAATTAGAACTTTTAGCAAGCTAATGTCACCACTGTCCAGGTGATCTGGTAAACTGCTTCGAGATGGAGAAATACTCTGGACCAGGACCGCCCAGGAATTACAGTTGGAGGGGACAAATTGATGGAGACCTATTTCCAGGTGGGGATATACTGTTAAAAAACTAAACGAAAACGATTAAACAAATAAACTGTATTAATGTCATATCGCTGGTGACTTGGCAATACCTCCTATGTACAATTTTTAGCGAAAATAAGTTCTTGGTTTGCATTGTAACCCACGTATTAGTGCACAAGTTGTGACAATACTTCTTAAACAAGAAAAATATTTAAGGTCTAAACTTCGTACAAACATTACCTTTTATCTTAAACTACGCAAAAACGGCTGATATAAAGCAGTTTTTTACCCCTCCTTTAAATTTCTATTTATGCAGATAGGAGGTATTGCCAGGTCACCCGCGATGTATTATTCAACTGTTGACAAAATTGGCTACTAACGCTTGCTATAAGAAACTCACTGCTATATATTTACAGAGCTTTGCATCTGGAATCTGTACTGCATGATAAAATGACAGACCTGACCTAACCTAACGTTGAAACATTAATATGGTAATTTTAGGTCCTCCGTCTGTCCTCAGGCTGTCTTAATTAAGGGTATAAACTGGATACCCCTGGGTAAGAATATCAGCACAGACAAGGGCGTAGTTTTAGATAAAATTTAGATGTATGCCTAAAACGCCTTACTATGTAACCTGCTAATGCAGCAAAAAACTTTTTTATTTACATTTTTTTTTTCTTTTTTCTCGTCTTTTGTCTAATTCATTAACAAAAGTCTTATTTTTATTTTTATTTGTTAGCCCTCTCAGATGCGTACACCAATGAGTATCGGTATTCAGTCTGAATTTGTAACCCTTTATAAAAAACTGATTGATGCGGTCCACATTCAAAGTTATCGCCCACTGATGTGCCTATGGCTGTTAGCAGACTCCCTGCCTCCGTGCTAACCCCTGATAAGTCACTCAAACGATTTTTTTGTATACCAGTTATAGACAACAAGATTAAAAGGTTTCATGGGGTTAACACATATTAAGATATAAAAAAATTTATTAGCTATGTCTATTATAATTGGGTTTATTTTGATTAAAAAAGATTTTGTATCACAAACCTCGTTAGCTGGGCGTGTTAGCAACTTATATACACTATTAATTTTTTATTTATTTTATTTTTTATTTTACTTTTTACTGTGGGTTAGTCTACTAAGTAAAGTGTCAAATATTTTTAAAATTTTACCGGCATAGACCAAAATACATAACTTGCCAGTTTTAAACATTTTCTATTAAGAATATATTTTTGTTCGCATGTGCACTATCCCCTAATACAAACTTCTACGATAAAAACTATTTTTTAATTTATTTAACTTGTTCACTACCATATATCTTAAACATAGCATGCAGCTTTTATTAATTATTGGATGCTATATTTTAACATTTTAAAGAGGTGCCTAAGATTTTTTTTTATGAAACAGATTAACACGCTGAACTTTAAACTAAGAGTGCAGAGATATAGATTTAGAATGAAAGAGAACGAAATGTCTGTTGTTACTCACAATACACAAGAGATGAGATAAATGTGAGAGTGTCTCTGTCCCCGGTAGAAATAGTGTGATGACGGATGACGGCGAACGGCGAACGGCAGAAAGCAGACGGCAGACGGCCAGGCATAGGCATACACATGACAAGCAGACGTCGAGATGCCTACTTGCGGAGTGGGGGTGCAACAAGTGTCGACGTAAGGAAGGGGGAAACGATGTACGATTGGTTTGCAATGTTTGCGAGGATATCTCAGGATGCAATGGATGATTGGTTATAAAAGGCAGGTTGGTGAGGGTTAATCTCATCTGTTTTTTCTTATCCTACGTTTAGTTCTGTTGCTGTATCGGTAAGACATCAGCACCGGCAGTACAGTGACTCGTCGTGTGTAGACGGAAGAACGGACAACAGAAACGACCGACACAGACAGCGCAACTATAGTTCAAGTCAGTGTATTCGTGACCGTACGGTAGATAGTACTGGCGTCTCAGACATCATAACTGGGAGCAGGAGCACTCGTCCATCGGCCGACGATGGTTCTCGCAGCAACAACATATTTGTCAGTGGTGGCTCTCGCCCTCCTGATTTACACAATCATTCTGCGCGTCGCTAAGTCCTATGGTAAAAAAGTCATGACGCTGGAGGATCAAATCGGGCAGCTGATGCCCAAGCCGCCGGGTCCGAAGCCGCTGCCGGTGCTGGGCAGTTTACATCTCCTGGGGCAGTACGAGGTGCCCTTCGAGGCGTTCACGGCAATCTCAAAAATCTACGGAGACATCTACTCTATCTGGCTGGGTTCCACCCCGTGTGTCGTTGTTAACAACTTCAGCCTCATCAAGGAAGTACTCATCACCAAAGGTGCGGACTTCGGCGGCAGGCCGGACTTCATCAGGTTCCATAAACTCTTCGGTGGAGACAGAAATAACTGTAAGTTTAATATTGCTATTTGATTGCATGGTATTAATGTTTGTACGTAATTATAATTCTTGGGTGTCAAAATGCACTTATAAGTATCCCAGCACCGTCCAGATACAAGATAAATATATTTATACTCCAGATTCAGTAATGATTATATAATTAAGTACAGGTAGTAAAATGTGATTCTCTCATGAATTTCACACATGTCAGTAATATATCACTTACGTTATTATGTATGCGGTACGGTGCCTGCTCGACGTGAGTTCTTATAAATTCAACAGAGAAATCCATCATTAAAACAAGCACATGGTTGTTAACAAAATATAAATCACGCATGCGCTATTAAAAATGAACGTGATTATGTTAAAATTGCGGGGGTAGACCTTAATTACAATCATTCAAAAACCATATTTGCATGACGGCAGGTAGCAGATCTAGTTTAAATCATTATTATAATATATATGCATAAATTCAACATTGTAGCAAATTCGCATTCATTCCTTATGCAGCATCAACAAAAAATCAAATTATATTAACATTTTTTATTGATAACGGAGTAATGAAACTTGAAACTTTGTCAAAAAATTACTTCAACTCTTCAACATCGAAAGTTCAACCGGAAATTATACTTTACTCGTGTCACATTTTAACATGCTTCAGTATCATATTAGTTCAGCATGTAACTGTTCGAGTAGGTTAAAAAATGAAAGCATTCTAATAAAAGTACTTTCTGAAATCGATAAAAGTACTTCTATGCTCTAATTTTAAAATAAAATATCTAAAATGTACCTTGACATTGCTAATGAAATAATGAAATCCCAATATTATTATCAATGAAAACTTTGAAAAAGTACATTCATAGAGAGAGGAAATAAAAGACGGATGGCGGATGAAGGGTAATGGGTGAGAGAGTGAAAAGGGATTAAAGGACTTAAATGGGAGTGATATGGTAGGACCTGGGGCTCGGTTGCTGAAGCCGTAAGCACCGTGTAAGCGCTGAACGTTTGCGGGGTCATCGCATACGATGTTGGCATGTAGTGCGTGATATGGTTATACACGGTGGTCAGTTGCTGATGAGTTGCAGCATAAGAGCGAGGCCGATAACTACACAGGTGGTAACATTTTCTTTAAGTAACGGTGTTTGTCCACTATCCAATGCTTGTCCTTGACCTTCATAGCGGTGTGTTCTTCACGGCCTAACACTAAACCTAACAAAACGTTTAATTATAATCACTATATTATACCTAATTATCCTATAAAAAATTTCTTTATAAATCGTACTGAAAAAATTATATGTTATTAAGGGGAGTGTCTCGCAAAAAATGGTACAATATTAAAAATTATTTATTGCTATATTATTCCTTACCACCTGTTTCGGACTATATATTTGATTAAATAATAGCAACAAAAAGTAAAATTAAATTTCTACTAAACACGGTTTTTTGTCTTCTTGGAAATTAGTCTCTTGCGAAAAATAATAATATTAAAATGGCAAAGGCATATAGCAACAGAAATGGCCCTCAAAAATGTTTGTAAATTATATTATGTCATTGTTTTATTGAAAATAAGCCTAAAACAAAAACATTAATAGTTATGATAGCACGTGTATAAGTACTTTAATTTGTCAATCTACCATCTTCCTGTTTCTCCACAATACCAACACAGTTATTAAATACAACAGATTTTTAACAGTTCATCCTGATGATTTATTCAGAAATGAACATTTCTATCAAAAATCGCGTACCGATTAGTTCTAACTGATAAAATTATTTAAATTTTCATTACCATTAATGTTCTAATTAGTCATTTCTTTGATAGAAGGACGTCATTATTAAATTTGATATATTTATAACAATGAAAGGATACATAATATTTAAGTTAGTAACACGAATATTTATAAAATATTATAAATGAATCAAATATAATATTTATATTTCGTAAGGCGTTACTATAATTAAATATTGTTGAATTTATAACATGACAAATATTACCTGTACTTATTGATTTAACAGTGGACATTTTAAATTATTTGTAAAATCATTTGAATGTTATATTTCCGAATGGTAACAGAACTGAGAAGAAATACCTGTAGCGTAATATATAGTAATGTAGCATGATACCAAGCTGTGTCAGGGTTAAGAATTATAATTATGTAACAGTGCAAACTGGGTTTGAATGAAGTTTACGTAGTCCAGCTGTAACAGGCAATAATTGCAATGAGCCTGCAATCAAAGTGCTGTAGTGGCGATGGTCGATGGGTGGGTAGCCGGGCGAGTACTCGGCTGTGGCCGCAGCTGCCGCTCCGGCTCCGGCTACGGCGACGCTCTTGATGGCGACAGCGCGATTTCTGTCATTGAGTGTCCAATAAGAAATCCTCCTTGAATGAGGCAGAACCCAGGCCGACCTTGGCCTTGGATACTACTGCCATCCGGCCATCGGCCATACGCGATACTTGCAGGACTACGATATATGTACGATATATGCTAGAGCGTGTTATTGACAGTTGTATTTGTTTTGTCTGCAGCGCTGGCACTGTGCGACTGGTCCTCGTTGCAGAAGACTCGCCGGAGTATCGCTCGCATGTACTGTTCGCCCAGATTTATGTCTATCCAATACGACAGAGTCAACTCGGTAGGGTGTGCAGAAATGGAGAGTTTGCTGTTAGAGATGACCTGCATTCCAGCCGGCTTCGAGTATGAAATTAAACCGCTTATCATGGCCGCCTGCGCCAACATGTTCACTCAGTACATGTGCACCACACGTTTCCCGTACCACGACCTGGGATTCAAGCAGATGGTCAGATATTTTGATGAAATATTCTGGGAGATCAACCAGGGATACGCTATCGATTTTTTACCCTGGCTAGAAGTGTTCTATCAACGACATTTGACTAGAATATCGAGCTGGGCCCATGACATCCGTCAGTTCATACTGGCCAGAATAATAGACGAACACAGGTCCACTCTAGACTACCATGCACCACCGAGAGATTTTACAGACGCCCTACTCATTCATCTAGAAGAAGATCCGAACATGAACTGGGAGCATATTATTTTTGAACTGGAAGACTTCTTGGGTGGCCACTCCGCAATCGGTAACCTGGTGATGATAACTCTTTCCTCTGTGGTCAAACATCCCGAAGTAGCTAAACGCATACAAGAAGAAGTAGACAATGTCACGGAAAACGGAAAAAGAAATGTTAATTTATTTGATAAAGTCCAC
Source organism: Liopterus haemorrhoidalis (assembly GCA_963971575.1). Taxonomy (NCBI): domain Eukaryota; kingdom Metazoa; phylum Arthropoda; class Insecta; order Coleoptera; family Dytiscidae; genus Liopterus; species Liopterus haemorrhoidalis. The sequence continues at coordinate 47,235,882 of OZ020614.1, read as the reverse complement.
ATGCCATACACTGAAGCGACAATCTGGGAAACATTAAGAACATCCTCCTCGCCTATTGTACCGCATGTTGCTACACTAGACACATCGATCTCTGGATATTCTGTAAAGAAAGGCACTGTTATTTTCATCAACAACTACGAATTAAACTTAGGCGAAGAATACTGGCAGGATGCTAAAGAATTTAAGCCCGAAAGATTTGTATCTGCTGACGGGAAAATCATTAAACCATCACATTTCATTCCATTCAGCACGGGCAAGAGGACATGCATCGGTCAGCGATTGGTCCATGGGTTCGCGTTCATCATGCTTGCAACTCTGCTCCAGAAGTACGACATTACTTCGTCCGATCTTTCACAAGTAATCACAAAACCTGGCTGCATGGCTGTGCCCCCTGATAGTTTTTCAGTGTGCTTCACTCCCCGAAAACTTTAGACTTATGCTGCAAATATTTATTATAATATGACCAGACGGAACCCCTTCGATTAAGAAAGTACAAACTTTAAATCATTAATTTTATTTTATAGACGTATTTATTGCACACATACTATCGTTGTGCGTTAAATTATAATGTGACTAACAAATTTAATTGTTAAGGATAAAGATGATGAGAATGTCAGGACAATAACGTACTCATTCAAAAGTGCTAAATACTTTATTTCCTCTACACGTACTTGTACGTTATATGTCTCGGACAGAACGGGACGTGTGATCATATTATTCTTCTAGAAATTGCATTCAATCATTTATATCTTCACATTATTATATTTTTATTTACGAAATACGTGTTTTTCATTGTATATATGTCATTATAAATTGTAAGATAATGGAATAGTAATTTATCTTTGTAATCTTATCCCAAATGTTTTAGGTTTGATATTGAGACTGAAATAAAAAGTATTTTATTATATAAATGTTCTTTTCAATTGCATGCCACTTCCTTGGATTAAAAAACTATCCATAAACTATCTATAATGTTCACAACACGTTATAGTACTCACAGATAAGTTTTTTTATTTAAAAGAACAAGGAAGGATTCCTTGTTCTCTGCTCACATAAAACTGCCCACATAAACTAGCCGTAGAATACAAAATAAAAGCGCACTGTTTACCATTGTTGTAGTCAGGAACGGATTAAGTCTACTGAAGCCTCCTGACCCTAAAAACAAACCATTTACATCATCGATTTCTTATTTCTAAACAAAATAGACCGGCATAACATTATTGTTTTCCTGCGTTACTTGAATAAAAAAAATCTGATTATCTTTCTCTATTTAGAGAAACTCTAGGTGCCCCGGATGATCGCGGAAATCCCAGGGATGTCTAGTCCGGAAAATACTTGCTGGACCTCCCGAAAAATTTTGACGATAAAAACTGGATCAAACCCTTGCTCTTGGTCTTCTAACCATCGTTAGTTGCAATACTATACAAAATGTGCCTCGTGCATCTCATGTAATTTTTTTTTGCATAGTTTTCTCGTATAAAAGTTTGAAGATGACTGTACTGTAGATTAAATCAAGATTATAAATATTAATTTATTTCACTTTAAATAAAAACAAAAATGGACATTTCATTTTGGGCAGATAAAAAGAGAACATGTTCTTTTGGCAACCCTAATGAACACCATATAAAATAACGATAATGATTTAATGATCAAAGTACTAAAGAAAAGTATTAAACTTACTTAAAATTCTCCCAAACATACTTGAAAAATAAACAAGTAACACAAAGTGCGGCAGAAGGAGAGCGAATGTTAAGACGAGTGATAACGGCAGACATTGACCAATTCTCGAATTAATGAATTAATCAAGTGAAGCGTTTAATGATGGTAGGCCGAGAGCACAGGTAACAAGTTTTGGATGTACAGCATTTATTAATTTGGTATTGCGTATAGGCGCAGCGTGAATCTTGAACACTGTAGATACGTATACTTACGTATACTTGATCACCTTGCACTGACATTGAATAGCGACACTTTCAACTTCGGTCGTACCGAGTTGCATTCATCAGACGACCACATAAGGCCTGACTTACACATGATAGTAATTTTGGATGTGTAGGTACTCCTAACTTGACGACCAACTAAATCAACTCATGTCCCGTACAACCACATTAAATCCCACGTTTTATCACCAAATTGGAATTTTAATTTTATTACTTTTTATAGAGATTATTTAACAAGAATTACTACTCGATGATTAAACTATGTTTTAAAACTCAGTCAAGAATATTTTCGTGAATCCCTAACTATCGTTGCTAACCCTGTGACCAACTCTTCCATAGATTAGAAATAAATGCGTTTTTTTCTCAAAAATATTGAACTCTGACTGCCACAATCTTTAAACAGGAAAAAGTAATTGTTATTCAAAATTATTTCTCTCGCACGTATTCAGTGCTGGATTCAGGGGCGACAACGTAAGAAGGCGCCAAAACTAAGGCTGAGGCTAGGGCCTTAGAGCCCGAGCTTATCATAAATAAAAACTCTTGACAAAAAAAAGCGCAGCTCTGAAAAAAGAGCTTACTTTTTTAATAAAGTGTCCCATTGAAAAAAATAACGTCTTACTACAAAAAAGCGCCCCTATGAAAAAATAACGCCTTTTAAAAAAACGTCACTTAAAAAAAGAGCGCCCCTATAAAAAAATAGCGCCATTTAAATAATATCCCTTTAAAACAGAGCGCCCCTATGAAAAAATAACGCCTTTTAAAAAAACGTCACTTAAAAAAAGAGCGCCCCTATAAAAAAATAGCGCCATTTAAATAATATCCCTTTAAAACAGAGCGCCCCTATGAAAAAATAGAACCTTTTAAAAAATATCCCTTTAAAATGCGTGCCCAATGAAAAACGGGGCCATTTAAAAATATCCAGTTAAAAGATTTCATAGGGGCCTCCCCTATGAAAAATAACGCCTTTTAAAAAAAAAATACTTTTAAAAAAGAGAGCCCCTTTGAAATAATAACACCTTTTAAAAAAATTCCTTTAAAAAGAGCGCACTGCTGAATTATAGTGTCCATCTGAAAAAGTGCAATTTACATATCAATAAATATTTAATAAATTACAAATCAACAGTTACCAATAAAAAAAAAAAACAGCTGTGACCGCCACAGGACCGACCGCCATCACGAAGCACTTGTTTAATTTATGCAGCTTTATCAAAAAACGTCTCGAATAAAAGTTGTTAGTTATTGCTTTAGAATACATTTTTTCGAAATATTTCTCTGTTGTGAAATATTTGCAAAAATCTTAAAACCAACACAAGTAAATTCCCATTTCTAGTTAACCGATTTAAACCAAAAGTTGATCAACTCGTGCCATTAATGTCAAAAGCTTAAATATAAAGTTTCATAAAAATCCTCGTACCAAAATTTGCTCTGCACGTGTACACGGACCGACAGACATCATGCTAAAAATAGTCAAAACGTTATGTAGGGAGCTCAATTCGTTGAGATCCATCGAAATCTCGAAATGTCAAAATCAGTATGATCACAATACCTCCCTTATATATGTTGGCGGTCGGTAATTATAGTTCAAACCAATTATTCATTGTTTTTCTAAAAACACATCTTGATTTATTTCGCTTTTATTTACAAAATATCAATATTTATATAAAAACAAGTTATAGTTCTTTTAATACAAGAAAAAATTATTTAAAAACTTTCATTGTACACGAATCTAAAATATTTTGTTATAATATTAGGAGTTTGATAACAACCAAAAATTGTTTTGTAGAGACAAATTTTCTGAGAATTAAAAAATAATGTCAAAATCAATATATAATGAACCATATCACAGGACACACTGATAATTTGAAGCACTAACAAAAGTAGAAAAAAACGGATACATGTAATAGAAGATCATTTTACTCCGTCGAGATAATTTAGCGATATCATAAAAAAGAGGCGCCACACAAACTTGCCCGGGACTCGAAATTATCTTAATGGTAGTATTGAAATTTTCCGGAAGAAACCAGAAGTACAAGATATCAAGGACAACTTTGATTTTTTAAATGAGAACGTATGTTGTATTGGGTATGTTTGCATAAAGCTTTTGAAAAGAAACAACTTTTACTTCAACATTTTTTTAATATCTTTTACTGTTTACGAAATATTGTATTTTTATTTACAGGTGTTCAAAGTACCTTCTATTTTGCATTAAACACTTTCGCATAGTTGCTCTTGAGCTACCAGTAGCTCGGATCATAATATATATATATATATATATATATATATATTTCACTTTCCGGTACTTTCAAGCTGTACTTTTATGTAGGTACTACTTAAAAGTAAAATATTTTTATTTTTATTATGCTCCGAGCTACAAATAGTTCAAGACTAAGGATGTAAAAGTGTTTAAATCAAAATGGAAAGCACTTTGAAGGTGTAAATAAAAATATTTTCCTTTAAAGTCTATGGTTACCAACATAGTCATTTTGACCCGGAGACTCCGGGTTTGGCGACCAATCTTCGGACTCCGGGTTCTCAATAAAATTCTTCGGGTTAACTCATGTACAGTACAAAAAAGTCTGCAACTGTCTCTCGGTAAGGCCCGCTTTTAGCTGCGCAGTGGTATGTTGTCCGCTTAAGTCGATTTGTCATTGACATCACAAAGTGACTATACTAGCGTCGGCGAATCAGTGCAGTTACGTCACAATGCGAAACAGACGAATGTATTGTTTGGAACAATGCAATTGTTTGTTACGTGGTGTGACGTAACTGCCCTGATTCGCCGACGCTAGTATAGAAATATAATTTTAGAAAATAATATTCTTATTTTTTTAGTATGTATAGGCTATTCCAAATGTTTAGGCGGAACTATATTTTGAAATCTAGTAATTTTTATATATTAATTCGGAATTTTGTTTAAGCTTTGTAAATCATACTCACATTGCAAATTTTAGATTTAATTGATTGTCATTATAAAATGTCCTTTACATTGCATTTTAATTTTTTGTCATTCTTAATAAAAATTTCTTTTGTTAAACAAGATTATTAAAAACATCACTTTATCTGTAAAAGTAACTAGAATTTAAATTTTATTAAGTTGTCATTAGCTAATTTTTTATATATTGAAGTTGGCTTTTCCTGAACAAAATGATCAAAAGCCTCAGTTAATCGGTAAAAGTTTCTAGATTTGAAAATCTAATTCCGCCTAAACCAAAGAAACGTGCTTTACGTAAATGTTTTATAAAATTTATAATGTTATTTTATGATTGTTAAACTGTTCAAAAATATACATAATATTATTTACTTTAAACAATAAATATTAAATTTTGTAATACCCCCCCCCCCCCTTAAATCATAATTATTTTTCTTCGGGTCAGAATCGGCGCAATGTTGGCAACCCTATTAAAGTCATTATAGAGAATATGAGAATATATTTTTCGTAAACCCTAAAAGATATTAAAATAATATTTAAGTAAAAGTTGTTTCTTTTCAAATGCTCTATCCAAAGATACCTAACACGACGTACATTCTTATTTAAAAAATCAAAATTGTCCTTGATATCCTGTACTTCCGGTTTGTTCTGCTTTGGGTCAACTTTCTCACACATCGCGTTTTCGATAAAAATTGTGTTCCCTCTATTTTGATACACCCTGTATATACAGGGTGTTTGTTTGCCGCACCTCGAATAACTCCTTTATTTTAAGAGATACAAAAATTCTTCAGGAGAAAAGTTAAACTAGACAAAAGGGCTCAGTTAAGGACTATAATAAGAATTCTGCATAACTTCCGGTCTCAACAAAAATTGTTTCAACTTTTTATCTAGCATAGGAAATCGGTACTATAATTTTTTTTCTTGGAATTACATTAAATCAGCTTTACAAGGATATCAAAATATCTTACTTTAATTTTAACCATTTCAAAATGGCAACCATTTATTCACAAAATAATAAATAACATAAATCTTACAAAGTTAAACATAGCAAGCTTTGAAAAAGATTTTGTTACATAAAAAAACCAAATAAAACCTGCAAATTTTCTTGCCTGTTAATACGTTAAAGGTGATAACATCAAATCGTTTGTAATTATGGCTTAGGTCAGGGACGTAGCCAGGGGGGCATAGGGGGCATTCCCCCCCCCCCCAGGATAGTTTACCCTACATAAAATATAATTAGAGCCCTGCAAATCCGCGGATTACCCACGGATATCCGCGATTTTTCTGCGGATACGGATAAATTATCATTTAAATCGTGCGGATGCAGATCGGATGCGGATTTTATATCATATCCGCTTATCCGCAATATCCGCGTCAATATAAAAATCTTCGGTTGGACGCCCCTTCCTACGGAAGACGCGTTTAGAACCCCAAAAATGTATCGTTTGCATTTGTATTGGGCTTATGGCAATAGTAAAATAATGATACATTACGGCACTTTTCACTTTTTAATAAAAGTCGTAGATAAAACAATTTTTTTGGATTTATTGTCAGTTTATTAATTAAAAAATAATTATGTAAAGTCTGTTCTTTTGGTTTAGGCGGAACTAGGAGGTGAAGAAAATTTATAACTTTACCGGACTTTTATTATTTAATATACTACAAAAGACCTAGAACGCTGTTATTTTCTACCCAAGCCATGTAATTAAGGTCGTACTGACCAATTTAGAATATTTTGTTATTTTTGAAAAGCTGAAACGTCCCTGACTTAGGTACGTATGTTATTCAAATGAAGAAATGACAGATATGGTTTTGACATGCGGGGAATGTCATATAAATTCTATTAGTAACTCTACCAAGAAAGATATCCTGAAGGTAAAGGTTAGAAGACTTAGAACATAGGGTAAGAACAGCCATCAGGGAAATTCAAGATAAGTATACCCTTCTAAATGTAATGGAAGAGTTTTTATTACGAATGAGAAAATGTGTGGATAACAACGGCGGTCATATTGAACATTTATAAAATTTCCTTAGTTTATTACTAACTTTAGTCATATTTTGTTTTATTGTTTTTCCTAGTTACATAATGTTATCTTTTTATAATTTAGTTTCTACGATTATTATGTTATTTATTATTTTGTAAATGGTCGCCATTTTGAAATGGTTAAAATTAAAGTATGATATTTTGACATCCTTGTAAAGCTGATTTAATGTACTTTCAAGAAAAAAAAATTAAAGTACCGATTCCCAATGCTAGATATAAAGTTGAAAATTTCCGCTGAAACCGGAAGTGATACTGAATTCTTATTATAGTCCTTAAGTGGGCCCTTTTGTGTAGTTTAACTTTTCTTGTGACATTTTTTTGTATCTCTTAAAATAAGAGTTATTCGAGGTGCGGCGTTTCAAACAAACACCCTGTATACATGAGGCGCGCTCCCAGGAATTTTTCATGGTGGGGTTCAGAAGGCAAAATTGTTTTAAAAGGTAGAAATCGGATAATTACTCGGCAACCAGTGTTGAGCTAAAAACAAGGTCCTCATTTTGATAATATAAGTGATGACCTAAAAAAAAAGATCCTCACTTTCAAAATACAAGTGATGATCTAAAAAAAAGCTCATTAGCTTTAGAATTCAAGTGTATTCCTTAAAAACACTAAAACCACCTTTTTTTTAGTTCTTGGGTGCGTTCAAGCCCGTCCGACCCCCCCTGGTTGCGCGCCTTATCATTAGAATAATACAAGTAGGATAACACATCAATAAATGAGTAGATTCATTTGAGTAAAACTTTTCTTTAGTTCAAATTACACATGAGTAGAAAAATCTTCTGTTATATAAATAAAATAACTACTGGACCGGTTAATAGTAGGAAGCTATTATACATCGTAATACAGAAACATAAAATTGTGGCAAATAATGGCTGTGAAAATGTTTATGGCCACTGGTTGAATGATTAAATCCAACATTAAAAACTGGCCTAATATATTTTATCAACCTGTATCATCTTTAAATTGTAACAAAGTATTACTCGTACCTGCATACCTACTTCTTTTTATTTTGTGAACAACAAATTGCACATAAAATAAAATAAAATACAAGAATAGGTCTTTGACTGTAATATCTTCTCATTTTTAAGTGTCAGGTTTTAAAACTGGGTTACTATGTAGAATGGTTGAATTTAATTATACTTGATCTTGAACCGCGATGCAACTTCACGGGGAGAAAATAAAAACAAACATTTTTTTCAGTAATAGAGTCAGGACCGTGTCTAACTATTTTATGCCCGAAGCAAATAAATGATTCTTTTTGCATTTAAGATTGACCTGACCATATTAAGAAAGGTGTAGGTAGCTACCCTTTAAATAACTTAGGTACTAGTACGCCCAAAGCAACAAGAAGAAATGCGAGACAGAATGTTACTGTGTATTAAGTTTTACCTACTTTTTATTCGCTCTACCTTTTTTAAAGGGCAGTGGCGTAACAATAATCCCTTAAATGGGGTCACGACAACTCGTCTACAGACTTTACGTCTACGACATTTCGTATACAGACATTAGGTATACGTAGGGATATGCGATACTGAGAAAGTATCGATATTTGGGTATCAATAATATCGAATAAAAAGTATCGATACCGGTATCGTATCGAAACAAAATATCGATATTTTCAAGTATCGAAAGGAAAAATGTATATATTTTCTATAAAACGTAAAAAACATTTTATTCTTATAATAACAATTTAATTGTTTTACAATAATAAATAGATTAAAGTATAAAGGCTATTCCAAACGTTTAGGCGTAAGTAAATGGGAATTTCGGTCTTTTAGGTTGTCACGAGTCACAAGAACGGACCTTGATTGGGTTATTTAATTTTTCAGGTTGGTATGTGTCAAAATTTAAAATTCCAACAGTGATACTGTTCTGTGAGTGAAACCATGGAAACGAATGACATTTAATAAATATTTTAATACTTTTTTTACATATTTTAAAGACAAACCAAATAAATAATGGGAAATTTTTATTAAGAATGACAAAAAATTAAATTTCAATGAAAAGGATATTTTATAATGACATTTAATTTAGTCTAGAATTTGCAATGTGAGTATGATTTACAAAGCTTAAACAAAATAACCAAAAGTCCGAATTAATAGATGAAAATTACTAGTTTTCAAAATCTAGTTCCGCCTAAACATTTGTAATAGCCTATATATGCTGTTCACTTTTATAAAAACAAACTAAGAGGAAAATTTGATTTCAGTTGTTTGCATCTTTGAAATTATATGTCAGGTTGGTATTAAAAAATGATAAGGCAATGGCGCCTATAGGTCTGAGTGATTGTTTAAAATATAACACTCCACTCTTCTTCATTGCAAGCACCGAAAAAAAGCAGTTTAGTAAGCATTTTGCACAGAAGCCTATTTCTGTCTCTGCATACAGTGGCTCCTGCTTTCGAAAATAAGCGCTCTGAAAGAACTGACGTCGCTACTACAGACAAGAATTTCTGAACAATTTTATATAAGTTAGGGAAAACTATCTTCATATCGTCCCAAACCAGTAGCAGATTTTAGAGGTCAAAATGGATTTTTCAAATACAGTGATAGTTCATGTTCAGTTTTGTTAGAACCACGTTGGCTTGTGCCTGATTTTAGTTTTCTCTTCCTATGTGCAGAAAAAAAAAACGATTCGATACGATACTGGGTCAAATGTACTGATATAAGTAAAGTATCGCAACATTAGTATCGATACTAAAATCGCGATATCGAATGAAACATATCGATACTGTTATCGTATCAGTAGTATCGGAGCATCCCTAGGAATACGACTTCTCGTCTATCACGACAATTCGTATACAGATTTTTCGTCTACCATGACATATAGTATACCGACTTTACGTCTACTGACATTACGTCTACCTGGTTAATTCGTCTACTAAAATAAAATTTTATTTTATTTTATTCTAAGCAATTTATAAAAAGTAAGTTTTAGGGTTATTAGTAAAAAAATGTTACAGTGCTTCAAATTCAGTTATAATGCGAATAAAATTAAATGTATACAATTTACAATTACATATGTAAATAACTACAAAAAAAAAAAAAAATTAATGCAACAAACCAATATTAATATATGTCAGGTAATAAGTGGCCAAATTATTAGGGACAGTGCAGATTTTCTGGAATTTTCAAATGAATTTAATGAGGAAATAAGTGGCTTTGGGTCTCGTATTTATTTTTATTCATTTGAGTGCTTTATTTAGAATATAAAACGACATAATTGCTTATTCATAATCATTTATTTTTGTATAAAAAGTGTTAATTTAACAAATTAAGTAAAATCTTAATATTTTGTAATTCCACCCTTTGCTGCGATTGCGGCTTCCAGGCGTTTGGGCATGCTTTCTATGCAGACTTTTGTGTTGTGTCGGAGATTGCGGTTGTGATGCCACTCTCTGATAAGGGTTTCTATAAATTGCCGCTTGATGGCGATGATTTCTTTGGCGATCTCCCGCTTTTTAAAATAATATTGATACCAGCAAGAAGAATATAGAAGAAAAATGATTTAAAAATAATTTATTTTCTCACAAAATGCATTTAAATTTGAAAATTACAGGGGGGGGGGTGTGTGCTGTTCCTAATAATTTGGCCACCCACTGTATATATATATATATATATATATATATATATATATGCTTGCATTATAAACAAACAAAAATATTTACTTATACAGAGCCAATTAAACACACCATTCAAAATATGCTTTTCTATATAAACATAACTCTGAACACAAAAAGTAAATTACGAGGGTCGTCTCAAAAGTAAGTTACACGATTTTTTTTTTAAATAAATAAAAGTAAATTTTTTTTTAAAAGTGTATATTTCGAAAAGTACATATTAAACTTATTTTTCTACATAATCGGCTTGTTTTTCAGTACATTTTTGGTACCGTGGTAAAAGTTTTTTCAATCCAGTGTCATACCATTCTGCCGTCATACTGGTCAGCCATCTTTCAACTTTTAGTTTCATATTATCCTCGTTTGTGAAGCGTCTACCCCAAGATGTTGCTTCAGCTGCGGAAAAAGGTGCAAGGTCAGGGGAGTATGGCGGATGTCCGAAAACATCCCATCGAAACTCCTCAACGAAGCGGTCATCGTGTAATGTTGTTCTCCATTCAATGGATGATTGGCGCCAACGAGAAACCATTGGCCTTGACATAACGTCTTCACCATAAACACTACACAACTCGCGATGAATTTCAATTGCATTTTTATTTTTTGCCATCAAAAAACGAATAACACCACGAACTTCGCAATCGGCGCTAGGAGCAAGTGAAATCTCCATAGTGACTGGAGCCTGACTGCCGGATCTATCGACGCACGCGCATAGAAATTTTACTATGCTGCCTCTACACCCAGACGCAAATTCCCTGAGACTCCCAGACTTTTCCCGCCAACCACACGGATTAAAAAAATAGTGTAACTTACTTTCGAGTCGACCCTCGTATTATCTTGAAGAAAGACCAACATCAAACCATTGCTCAGTTGGTTCAGTTGGTCGTTTACTGAATGTTGCTAACGTTTTTACACGTTGTCAGGTTTAGATTGTACTGTTCAGTCGTTTCTAAGTCAGGTTTGACATTTAAGTGAGGTTAAACTTTATTTTCCATTTAATCAAATATTATTGTAGAAAAATGCCGAAAGCTCTTAGTACCCACGCTCAAAGGATGGTTTTGTCTCTTATTAATTATTTTGAAAGAGAGCGAGATAATGGTGCACCTTTAATGGATTTGAAATGTGTAAGGGATGTAAGTATACATTAAATTTTGTTTATATCTATGGTCTTTTCACTTCAATATTTTTTTACAAATAATTGTTAATTATCTTTTTAGAGAGTTGCTGCAGCATTTCTAAAGTGAATAAAATCGCTGCACAACAACCGAGAGGTGAAACTGTCAGTAGCCCGAAAAAGAAACAAACACGTAATAAATCTGTTGTAGAATTAGACAATTTTACAACAGTTGGGATACGTAATGTAATTTATGAGATGCACCGAAATAGTAAGGACGCTATACCAACATCTGTACGTAAGGCCTCTTAACAAATACATTTGCTTATTCTGTATATTGTGTTTGTATATTTTAAAAGGTATTGTAATTTGTAATGTGACTGACCAAAAATAATATTTCATTTTGTATCTTGATCAATAAATAAATATTATATTAAATTAATAAAATATGTTCTATTTACATTTGTTACGTTCATTCTTTTTTCTAATTTTAACCTATAGGCCTGCTACGTAGAGTCATAACGGTTTATTATCATCAGATGTAAGCAAAAAGTAATTTTAGCGTACTCGTGAAATTTACACTTGCAGCTAGCGGTAATAAACTGTTCGAACTGGCAATAATATTTGAATATTCATTATTCGAAGTAAAATTGTATCGAACATCTAAAATTCAAATATTCAAAAATTTCTATTCGAATAATAAAAAATTTGACTCTTTATCATTGCTTTCCGATCTCTTTAGGTGGGTTCGGTAAGTAGGCTCGGAGCGTTTGAGAAAAGGTCTAAACGCGTTTCCTCAAGCAGTCTGGGGTTAAACAGAGTGACTCGGAACACTCCAAGTTTGCTTCTCGAACCCACTGTGTCTATGTGCCACCAGGCGAAAAATTAAAGTAAATTATATAAAAAGGATGAAAGAACACGACACATTTCTAAAAACAATTATTTCTGATGATTCTTATACACTAAAATTTTCATTTTATTTTAATACTACATTACACACTTAACATAATTTAAACCATAAATTTTGCGACAAATCGGTTGGAAAGAACTGCTCTGAATCATAATTCACATTAATTCCTTTCCTCCATAGGAAATATAGGTTTTAAATCTCTTTTTAGAAGTATTTCGATATAACCTAACTTTTTTGACAATTAGCGAAGTTTTTCAACTGTGCTGCCATCTCATTGTTATGGTAAATGGACTCTAGTAACTGGCCCCTTTAGATCCTCTTAAAACCACCCTGCGTCTGTTCAGTTTTTCTAATAGTTGTTTATTCTAATTTATTTTTGTTTGTCCATGCAATTTTTATTTTACTGAGTATGTGTGTAAAATTTTATTTATCTATTTATTGTTATATTTTTCCTTGTTGGGCGCAAATAGCCATCGTTACTATGCTTAAAAAATTTAACCAACTATTTTCTGACCGTCCGCTAATCTATCTCTATTTCCTTTATTATTAGCATAGTTTCTTTGTGTTCCATTATTCCATAACTCACTGCTGGAACTAATATTCGATTAGCAAATGTTCGTAATTTTTCACAAGCATCTATTCATGGAAATGTGTAGGGCTTACAAGGGATTTTCTTTTTAATTTTCGTAATAACATTTTTATTTAAAAGTTAAATAATTGGTCTAATTGTATCTACTAAAAGTGTATTATATGTAGAGCCCTGCGAATTCGCGGATGTCCGCAACTTTTCTGCGGATGCGGATAAATTATCATTTAAACCATGCGGATGCGGATCGGATGCGGATAAAATGTCACATCCACTTATCCGCGTGAACATTAAATCTTCGGTTACTTTCGGAGAAACACTCGATTGTGTTCTGACTACGCAGTCCTTGGTTACCTTCGGTTGTCTGTATACACATGTGATATGTAGATATATATATGTATATATATATGTACATATATATATTGTAGCATTCTATCTCACTCTGTTATTGTTATTAAGACAATTGTCCATGATCGAGATTGTGTTGAGACAGTCAACATAACTTTTTTATTGTCGTATATAGAAAATGATATTTTGGACAAAAGTTGCTTGGTACACTTTCGATATAATTCTTCCTACATTTGCTCTAATTCTGGCTTTTAAATCTAATAAACGCTTTTTTACATAAAACTGATTAGTAAGTTTTATTTAAATTTTACCAAAATTTACCTATATACATTTGTCTCGAAAATTTTACTATGTAACCTGCCAATTGTTTTATACTACCCTAAATGCTAATTCCAAAAACTGAAAAATGATACATTGCTATTTGAAATATATATATATATATATAGTATATATATGAAGCACCTTCTACCAAGTAACTTTTCTCTATTTTTTTTTTTTAATTTAATAATTAAATATATATATATATAGCCACGTTGCATTACTTTTTCCTCACCTTGGAAAAGGTAAAACTGACGTGAGATGTTAGTTACATTAATATGATATCTGACAGTACTATCAACACGTATTTCATGAGCAGAACGCCACCTGCTTCCTACGAAAAAGGACGCTTAGGCCCCCCACAAAAATTTTGTCTCCCTCTATGTTTCAAAATTATTAGCGCATCTAGGCCCCAAAAGTTTTGGCGTCCTTTTGGTTAGTTTTAGTTTAAATCCAAAAATTTTCAGTAGTGTTTTAGAGCAGCGATTGCCAAATAAAGCAAAACATATTAGTTCTATCCAAACTGATAGCAAAATCTGTTCTATTGGCGGATTGTGCCAATATTTTTGCGGATGCGGGTCGGATGCGGATTTATTATTTACAGAAGCTGCGAATGCGGATCATAGATATGCGAATGCCGATCGGATGCGGATAGAGAAAAGTTTATCCGCGCAGGGCTCTAATTATATGTTTTTATTTTTTTTATTTGGTCAAGGGAGTAAAGATTTGTGTAGCAAGTGACATAACTTATAATCAGAGTATAAGTACAATATTTGATCATCCTGCCATCTTCTTCAACAATATTAAATACTTGTTTTGTTCATTTTTGCTTATAAATTGAGTGGTGTTTAAAATGTGTATAATTAGAATGGTTCTACAGTTAAAGTACCCAGAGTCAGTTTTACGATTCACGTCATAATGAGAAACAGTTACTTGCATTGTTTTGCATTATATGCACCCATACTCAGTGCAACATATATTTGACATACATTTACAAATGTATGTCAATTGAATTACAGACAACAAAATCTTGCAGCAAAATTAAAAAGAAGTCTAATTGCTTTTGTCATTCAATTCTGACATGTCTGTTTAATAATTCAATTAAGCTATTATATAATAAAGGACAAAAATAATTAGTGGGTGGTATAGTTAAATAATCACCTAAGAATTAACGGAAATGTGTTTTGCTGGATATAAATTGGTCAACAGTCCGTCGTCCTAAACCAAGATTATTAAAGTAAAAGTTGTCTCGTAACTTGTAGTGGTGGAGGTAAATAAAGAAGCTACACGTCATCTCTATGCCAACGGGACGTCAGCCTTTGTTTATCGTACATGTTATATACACGTGAAGTTTGAATTTTGTCTATAAATATAAAAATATCGTCTAATTTTTTGATTTTCTACTAGTTTTAATTTCTTTTTAGTGTGTTGTAATGTTTTAAGTTATATATTATTCATTAAACACTAATAAAGTGTTTATTTATTAGTGTTAAGTTATTAGTATTAAAATGACTGGAACAATATGTAGTGTTGCTGCTTGCAAGTCTAACTCTGTGATTTTAGCGAAAAAAAGTGGGGAATAAATATATTTTTTCGCGTTTCCAAAAGATTAGAAATGAATGGGTACGAAGATGCTACAGTAAGGATCGTTTTGGCCCACAAAACAAGAGAATTTGTAGTAAACATTTTAAACATGATGAACAAATAAGATTTGTTTTCTTATAAAAATTTTTATTGTATAGTTTTTTCTGTTAAGATAGTTCTGTTTATAAATAAATAAAATATTTTAAGCTTTTTAGTACCAGTTTTAACCCAGAAACAACCCCTAAGAAAGAAAATTTTGAGATATCATTCCTTTATTTGATCCTGGTTCTACCCTATTGTACCAAATTTCGTTAAAATACGTCCAGCCGTTTTTAAAAACTGATATAACCTCCAATTTTATTAATTACTATATTATTATAGCAATTTGTTTTTCTATTTTTATTTAAATATAATTTTATATAAATCAGTATAAAATTTCCTTAGGTTTTTATTTATAATTTATTCAGTAGAACTGTCTTGAAATAATTATCTATTATAAATATAATCAATAAAAATATTTAAAAACATGCAACATCTATATTAATTTTGTATGCTAGTTTGAACTAAGCCGACATGTGACGTATTCCCTCTCACGCTCTGATTGGTCAGAAGTTATGAGACAATCTTTACTTTAATAATCTTGGTCCGAAACTACTTCATCCGAACTCCGTTCGGAATCAAAAAGTAGCATTTCGAACAGGGTATACTAGAACATGGAACCAATTAGAAATTCTAGAATAGTGTATATATATTAAAGGAAACATTAGTAAGTTCTGTTTTCGTATATTATTTTTATTTTTCCATAAAAATACAATAGTACCTTATTGAATTATATATTCACCATCGTTAGCAATACTTGTTGCCAGATATCAGAAAAAAGAGCGATTCATTTTGCGTAGTGCGAGGGTTCCCTTTTATATTTTTATATACGACCACTAGATGACAATATTGAAATGTGTCATTACTATATTCGTAAAATTTTACATTTGTTATTGTGAAATCATTGGCAGCTTATAAATTGACCGAGTAGTTGGATATTACTCGTGAAGGTTTTCGTTGGATGTTTTTTTACGATTTTAGTAAAGGCCTAACTCAACAACAATGCATAGATTCGCTTCGTTCAACTTTTGGTAATGAAGCACCATCAGAAAATACTGTTTACAATTGGTATGCAGAATTGGTCGTGCGTCCGTCAGTAATGAATCTCGTGAAGGTCGACCAAAATCGGTTGTGATTCAAAAAAAAACACCGATGCTGTGCGCACAGTGATTTAAAAATATGTGACTTACCGTGAGATAGAGGCATCCTTTGGCATATCGTAGACTGCATTACATTCGATTTTGCATGAACATTTAGCGGTGAAAAAGATCTGTTCCTGATGGATTCCGCATAATTTGACCAAAGCTCAAAAAATGCTCGTGTTGATTGGTGCAAGGGAATGCTTAAAAAATTCAACCTAGGCACTGCAAAATCCGTAATGGATTTTCGCCAAAAATATATAAAAACACTTTTTTCCACCCCACCCTATTTCTCAGAGGGATTGATCTAAAAATCTGAAAAATTCTCAATAATATACATTGATGGGACCCGGAATAGTTCAACAGGAATTTTTGATCAGAATAGTGTTTTTTTGTGTCGCTCAAAAATAATATATTTTTTAAAATTTATTATATGATACCGAAAGAAAACTTAATTAAGAAACGAAAATTAGTTTTTTTAATTTCTTTATTTTAATATGATTTTTACCAAGATTTTTTTGCCAAAAAAACTAAGAAGGTTAATCTATAAATCTGAAAAAAATCTGTTTTTTTGATTAGTCAGATTTAGTTCAAATTATTATGCATTGTCGATAATGACTTTTATTGTTCGTTTTCAGTTTCACTTTCTACATCAGTGCTTCTCAACCTTTTTCAGTTCGTGACTCTCGGGAGTCACGAATTTAGATCTTCAAATTTGAAGGATTCTCAAAATAAAAAATTTAAATTTTCATATAAATATGTTTATTTAACAAACATTATGAATATAGGTTATCAATATGACTGAAAAATGTATGACAAATATGGAAATAAAAGAAATAAAAACATCAATGGGCAGGTTGAGCCTGAAAGTTTTTGCATAAGAAGTCTTGGTCTGGTTCATTGTTTGAAACTGCAATCCTTAAGTTTGCCTCCAAAGCTTCTTCTGAAAGGCATGATCTATATTTAGGGTTGCCATACGTCCCGTATATACGAGACTGTCACCGTATTTGACCATCGCGTCCCGTATTGCTCCATGTCCCGTATTTGTCCCTATTTTCGACAATTTCAAAGCTATTAAAGATTTCTACAAAGATTTCTTTGATGATCCAATCAGTGAAGCTTATTTTTGCTTCTTGCATCCGCAGCTCAATACGTTTGAACCTCAAATAACAAAAATTGAAAAATATAACATCACGGTACTTGAAGTAAAGTTTATATTACAAGAGACAAAGCAAATTATGATGGAGAGAAAAACATCTAATTTTATTGGAATAGCGACGAAGCAAATTTTGAATCGCTTAAAGCGTGATTCTGTATACAATAACAAAGTAGAAGCTTTCGAAAAACAAGTAAAAGATTTCTTCAATACAGCTGTAGAATATATTGAGAAATGGTCACAACAGGGCCCAAGTCGAAAGAGGGCAGACTGTGGATAACCTTTTTAAGCAACCTTGCACAGGGCCCAGTAAAAGCTAGTTACGGCTCTGGGTCACAATCACTTCAACACTTCAAAGCCTTCAACTGGATGTCTCTGAACCGAACTCCTGAATGGGAAGAAATTGAACTATTACATATTTACAAACAAAACAAATAGATATTGGAAATAATGAGTGCCTTTTTAACCATTTTGTTTACTTAAAAGATTATTAAAATAAAAATAATACAACAATAAAAACACTGAGTATGAAACAAAAGTGGCTGAAATTTTTTGCAGATACAGAGCATTTTAGCAGAAGGCATGCCTATTAAAACTATGTGAATATTTATTTGCAATTCCTGCCCACAACGCAAATGTAGAAATAACATTTTCGTTGATGATGACTCAATGGACGGACGAACGAAACAGGTTGTCGGTAGAGACCATTGAATCCATATTAATTTGTCATTATAATTTTAAAATGGCATGCGCCCAGTTCTATGATTATATTAAAGAAGAAAACGAGATCATTGCAAAAGTAAAATCAACCTCAAAATATGACTGAGCGAAAAAATAAACTAATGTTAATTTAAGTTAAAAATTGTTACTACGACTATAATAATAATAATAGTTCAGCAGTGTAGGCCTAAAAGGCCCATGGCTTGTTGAACAATTGTTCTCCACTATTGTCTATTTTTCGTATTTTTCTCCCACTCACTAACGCCTATTTGTTCCAGGTCCTTTCGTATCGCATCCATCCACCTTCCTTTCGGCCCCTTCTCTTTTTTGCTACTACTTCGCCCCTTAACATTGTCTTTACCACTCCATCTTCAGAAATTCTCGACACATGCCCTAACCATCTCAGTCTTTGCCCTTTAATTACACTCACTATATCTGGTTCTCCGTATAGTTCCATAACTTCTTTATTTGTACTGCGAAAAACGTTCGTTTCTCACACTCCCAATCGCTTTTGAGTTTCGTTTACTACGACTACTTCGAATAAAAACTTTGATTTAGATAATTTAGATTTTTTTATTCATTTTATTTGATACTTTTGATACGCATTACGGTTGAGATCAGAGGATAGCTGTTAACAAAATGCGTGGTTTGTCTTTCACTATGTATACATGCATGCTTTGGTGTAGTTGAAACGCTGCGTTTCGGCGTTTAATGTGTCAATGCGTTTTGGGCATCGAAAGTGTTAAAACATCCCGTATTGGTTCCTGGAAATTATGGCAACCCTATCTATATTTATTTTTAGTTGTAAACATTATTGAATATGAATTTTCGGCAGTTTCACAAGTAAGGCAGGTTTTCATATTGTTGCAAATTCATTTTATCGTTACATCCACAATTCTGTTATTGTTGATTGTTGAATTTAGTTAGTGATCAATCAATATGATCAAATTTTAATTAAGTAGCTAGAAGCGTATTCCAGTCTCATCCAGTCGTGTTCTTTATTCTGATTTAGATTTGGAAATGTATTTACGCAGGAATGTTTGTATCTTAGAAATGTGATTAAGAATTGTTTTAACGTGCAGTCTGATTGCTCCTAACAATCTTCGGCGGAAATTATTGATAGGTACAGGATACAGATGTGAAGTTACATTATTTTAATTATGTTTTAAAATTTAAAATGTACAAATTTCTTTTATTGCTTGTTTTATTTATTTAATTATAATTTCATTACTACTTTTCGCAATTCCCCTGTAAATATTATACAGCTCCCTGGGAAACCGCGGCTCACTGGTTGGGAAGTACTGTTCTACATCACTATCATCGTCTGTTACATCTTTACCAAGTCTTGAGAGTCCTGACAAAAACGCGGCCCTCCTACACTTGCTTTGCTTGCCTAGGCGTAAATCCGACTTTGATGATACCCTTAACAATATCAATTACATATTACATATAATATTTATACGAAAGGCCCTAGTACACTATCTTGTGGGACTCCTTGGATCACAGAAATATGACTTGACTTTGACTTACTAATTTGAATATAGTGTGATCAGTTTTTCAGGTATGAGGTAAACCAATCCAGGGCCTTTCCTCTAATCCTCTTTTGCAGACGAGGAGTACGTTGTTATAAATTAATTTCGTAGTGGGCGTTTTATTCTTTTGATATCGTATACAGATATAGCAGGCTAAGAAACAAAATGCTGGTTGTCATTAGTTGAATAAAGAATAAACAGACAAAAAATAATACGAAACAGTAATCTTCAATGTGGGATTGCAACGTGATTATTAGTGTATATAATTTGTTGGATAACAATTATAAACTATAAATTTGTTGACTCCAATTGTGGAGGATTTTTCCCAACATTGAAGGGTTGTATAACCAACAAAATTATTCTGATTTATTCTGATCGTATTAATATTTGAAGCCGCACAACACCTAAGGTATGTTCATAACATAAACTAAACAACCAGTAATTGTTGTCTCTTATCTGTATGCGATACTAACTTCTACTACGATTTTCAGGCTTTTATTTTTATATCGTACATCTTCACTCCCACCGTCGACGACTAGCAGAGATAGAGTATATAAATGTGGATATACATAGCTATAGGAAGGAGAGAGCTATAGAAACACCATCTAAATTGTCGGTATAAAATTGTAGTAACTATATTTTAAGATATTTTTCTAAATTATCATAGGAGTTAACTAGGAAATGACTTCTTATTTAAATGTTAAGTTTACTTTATAGTCACTTTGGTCCACCATCGCAAAAATTTTGTAATCCAATTTAATTGCTAATTTATTACTATTTTCGTTCGTTCAAATTTAATTGTCATTTTTTTTTATCTACAATATATTTATTTTATTAAATTTCAATATATTTCTTATTTCTCTCTCTCTTTCAATATTAGACTTGTTGGTCGGTCTAATAGATAAAGATATTTAGACCAGCTGGCGCCCAGATAATTAACATTAATTAAAATAAGAACCGCACGACCGTCTCCACTGTTAAAAGCAGCCGATGGCCTAAAATTTTGGTAAAAGAATCGTTACAACGTGTTAGACATCGTGCGTTACAATTTACTTTTACTTAAATGGCTTTTGTTGATTAATAAAATGTGAATAAATCACATATAAAGCTAGTAGTTTTATTTCTCGTCATACGAGTTCTATTCTCCAATGTCAAAAATGCAAGTTCCTATATCGTATTGTGAAATACTAATTTAAATCTAAAGATGTCTGCGCATTGCATACGTCTTATGCATAATAAGCATAACATCTCAGAACTCGTTAGATTATATTTTCTCCACAGAGTTACCACATTTACACATTATGAATTAAACATACTTTCCCAAACATATCAAATACTTTCACATACATTCCACATATGCATTCACTGTCATTCTAATACGTTCTCTCTCACTCATTCAGCAATTCTTCTTCCATCTATCTCTCTTTCTCTCTCTTCATATAGTCAATCACGTCTATAATGAGCAATCTGATACAACACATCGGGAATATTATTACAAAATCATGCATCAACAAATGGTACACCGTATTTAAATACAACGATTACCTAATTTCATCTTTATTTATCCTCTTTAAAATAAGTCATGGATTAGCAAGATTTTTATCATCATTCATAAGAAACTAGTTTATTTTTTAATCCTAAATTTAAATTTTAACTGAAAGGAAATGCCTAAATATTATCATTACAAGGTTGACAGCAAAATTTTACTTGAAACTTTTAATTCTAACTATTGAATAATGTTACATAATTTAAAACAATTACTAAATACAATTATACAAGATAACAGTATTTTAAAAATTTAATTATTATTTGTTAATCTACGATTTTATAACCTTTCATTTGATGCACCACATTATATTTTTAAAATGTATTTAATTTGTAAACAACACCTACAACAAATCTTCCTAAAAATTAATCTGATAATTCCGAGCGTACTACAGTAATACCTAGATTAACGAATGACCCTGCTAACGAATAAATAATTCGTCTAAAGAATATTTTTTCGTAAGGTTTTTGCTGCGGCTAACAAATTGGGATTCGGCTTACTAAATGGGATTCGGCTAATAAATTGCAGGGCGATGCTCGGCCGTTTTCATGCCAAAATAGATAATGCGAAGTATATAATTTTAAGGATATCCAAAAACACTTCAACTCTCCAAACACTTGTAAGTGCCTAAACCACTTCAAAGTAATCTTAAAGAAGAGGGAAATCCAGTCAACATTGGAGACATTTTTCACATCTCATCAAGAAAAAAAGAAAAAAAAATCAAGAACTGTGAGAGTAGAAACTCCTGAGATTCCTGTAACATCACAAGGACAGTTGATCCTTCCAAGGAGACAGCGTGAAGGTAATTCTCCTGTGAACTGAAAACAATGGACTGTATAAAATATAAATACTGAATCTTCAACTCTTCAGTCCTGCTTTTAGGACCGTTGTAGAACGGATTCAAGAGTTTTTGCAATAAAATTTATGGAAAATCGTGATTAACTAACAAATAATTCGTAATATGAATCACCTTGTCGAACGAATTAAATTCGTTAGTCAAGGGATTACTATATTTCGATTTATCTACATCAGTAATACTTCGATATTTTTCAAATTTTTAAACCAGTCCCTCTGGAAAATAAGGTGGGGAACAAAAGTCTTTTTGACACATTATTTTAAATAAAATGTCCTTACTACGCATAATAAGGGTATATATTTGATCATTTAAACTCCTAAAATTTAAAAAAATCATATTTTTTCCATAAATCCATATATTTTTATATTTTTTGCGTAACGTATTTTCTCGGAGTCTCAGTACTTTTCTTACATGCAGGTTGAAGATCTGTATACGTAAACCAAATTTTAACTCTTTGTGGTCAGTGTTTGACCACAATTTCTACCGTACACACAGACTTAGAAGTGACGGCATAAGAGTGTTCCTTGGTTATACCTACGAAATTCTGTACCAAAAACAATAAGCCACTGTTAGAAAATAAATAATAATATATTAGCACTACAGGCCTAGCAGGCCCGTGGCTTGTGGATCAACCACTTCACTGTTGACTGTCTTTCACTTAATAATCCCAATTGCGATCTTTTCAGACCGCATTAATCCATTTTTCTTTAAGATGTCCGCTTCTCTTCTTGGTAATTATTTTTATTTGGAGAGCTATTTTTAGCACTCTATCTTCCAAAAGACAAGTGACATGTGTCCAGAGCAGTGGGGGACTAAGAAAAATCGGGGCCCTATGCTCAATGCGGACCCTACCAATCAAACAAATCATAAAATAATAAAATAAATCTATATGCTAAAACCGTTTCACAGGCCCCAAAAAATACTGGTTCTAGGCAGTTGTCTAGTCCAGTATTTCTCAACAGGTGGTCCGCGGACCAGTAGTGGTCCCCAAAAAAATTTTAGTGGTCCGCGAAATTTCTTATGTTTTTTTTTTTTTTGTTATTTTTTATGCACATTTTTTATGTAAATAATTTAAATTTTGTTTACTATCTCTAAACTGTCTGTGATTTTCTACAAATAAAATTAATGTATTTATTAGCACATTAAATATATCTGTTTTCTTGCAAAAAATGAACCAACAATTATTATTAGTAGTCCGCGTTAGAAAATTATATATTATACTGGTCCGCGGTGCATTTTTGGTTGAGAAACACTGGTCTAATCTGCCTAAGCCGAAGCCCGGCCCTGGTTTGGAGCCGGCCTTCTGCATATTTTCTTCACTACTTCTATTAATTACTAGATGTACATTTCGACAGTTATGCTGGCATCATCAGTAAGTACAGTAAATTTAATTGAAAATTTTTGTGTTGTTATATATAATATGAGCAAGTGAGAATGCGTGGGAGAATTTAGGGTTAAAATTAAATTTTTCCAAAAATGCCCTTTTTGCATTTCACATCGGACGCCCATGCTTACACTCACTGCCCCCCCCCCCAATATAGCTAGCACTGGATGTATCACACGTGCGATTACAAGTTTTAGAACAAATCAAAAGCATGAGAAAACAAAACATAAATTTTATTTAAAATGTGACACATTTCACATTTATGCAATCTTTAGCGCGGTCGTATATTTTTTGTAGATCCGGTTCAGGTTGTCGGTTACAGGATTTGCAAATTGATGTAATTGATTTTTAATTTTGGAAACAGAAAATAATATAAAACTTCTTTATATGTGTATAATTATTTTTGGAACGCATTACTAATGTTCGTCCTACATCATTCAAGTCGCAAATATTTTCCTGTTGCACGTTAACGCAGGCCCGCGCCTAGTAGTTTTTTGGCGCCCTTGTGCAATATTTTATATGGCGTCCCCAATTTTCTATTACAATTTGTATGGCTGATATAATATATGGAAATACGGGTGAAGCAAAGTATTATCCACTATTGTAATTCTTGAACGAGCTCTACAGCAATAATATCTCACTCGTTGAGATTTTCATCGTTTAATATATTTTCGACAGATTGGCATAATTCTAATTGTTCCTTTCAGAATAATTTTTAAATTTATCTATATTTCACAAAAATTCCAAATTGATGGAATAAGAAGAAAGAGTTTGGAATGGCGCCTTACTGATGTGATAATTAAATCTAGAGAATGAAAAAAACAATCAAATTTGGATTTTAATGTTTCGTCGTACATTGGTTCATCGTCACATTCATAATAAACTGTTTTTCTTTGTTTTACGCGGTCTTAGGCCCCTTGGTTTGTGAATTTAGGTTCTATGTCTAAGTTGGATGCTATAGAAATAGCATTAAGCAATAAAAAAATGTCTGATTCCCCGTAACCTTACATATACCGTATCATTTGGGAGGGTAATAAAAGTACACTCTTTTTTTTATTGCAAGGAACGATTTTTTGTTCATAATTGAGGAAGCATATTATCTATCTTTTCCTTGGAGTTTTGGTGCCTCTGGTGCGTCGGTGCCGTTGTGCACCGCACAACCTTGTACTTATGTACGGCGTGAGCCTGCCTTAACGCGCCCGCTCACAAAATAACAAATGTGCAGCTATTTTCCAATACAGTATCGCGTTTTATCACCTTTTTGGTTTCTCTCATGTAACCCAATTTATGTTCTCCGGATTCTTTATTGTTTTCGAAGTTAAAAATAAATATGAAAGCAGCAATTTTCTAGTGTACCATCCATCCAAAAAGCTGAAACCGAATAATTAAAGAGTCTAAACAAAATGAATATTCTACGGCTTATTTAAAACTGTACTACTGCCCTAAAGATTGTAGAGATACAAAAGAATTACATTGTGAATAAAATGCATTTTTTGTTTTTCTTATATTTTTAGTTTTTTTACAATTTTTGTCCTATAACTTGTTAGATGCACCATGTACGTATGTAAAAAGATCATGTCAAAAATTACCCCTACTCACATTCGAGAGGTGTTTGATAAGTCGGTGACTTTTTGACAGATATTTGTTTTTTCCAAAATGCTACTTATTTTTCAACATAGTCACTTTTTAATTTTTTCTTCGCCAAATTTACCTGCTTTTGCATCAATTCATCGTGTAAACGATCCAATAAAACCGCATAATATTGTCCTGTGATCGTTTTTCGCTATTCCAGATAATCGAGGAAGATTATGCCTTGCAAATCCCAGAAAATCGTGGCCATGACCTTTCTGACCAAACCGACAGAACCCTCTTTGCCTTCTTCGGAGCAAGTTTGCAGGAAAAATCGACTATTTTGACTGTTTTTTCATTTCTAGTGTGTAATGATGGATCCATGTTTCATTAAAGATTATGAAACGCTTCAAAAATTCACTTGGATTGAAACGTATATAATTCATTGAAAAAGCAAGCTGAAGCAAAAACGCATCAATGTTCACCCAGCCCAGGGCCGTGCGGTGGCATGGAGCAATGGAGCGATCGCTCCAGGCGCTTGGACCACGAGGGCGCCTTTCAGATATTTCACATTTTTTATTTTTATAATATTTTCACAACAAAAATTTAATTATTTGCTTGTTGCATCTTTATAATTAGGTTTTTATTTATCTTTTTTATAAATATTACATTTTATTTGATCGGCGTACAAATGAGCGGCGGCTTTGTGGATATAAATGAAAGAATGGTAATCGTAAACCTACAATGTATTTAACTGTGCTGTCGCCGCCTCTACAAGTTTCCGTCTACGCCGCTCTAGCTAAAACGAGATCGACAACCAGACAGAAGAGGATTCTTACGCTAAGTGCAAGAAATGCAATAAAGCCCTTTAATAATTTCCAAAAGTTTGATATTTATTAGGTTTTTTTTTAGGATTTATCAAAATTTATTTTAGGATTTATTTTTAAGATATTTATTAGCAGAGCCGCACAAAAGTATTTCTGCGCCCGAGGCAAAGTACCAGTCTTGTGCCCCCATCCTTAACTAAATAGAAAAGGAAGACGGATCGCAATGATGAGCAAAAAAAAGGAGGCATGATTTTTGGGCCTCATCTCTTTCTTGCGCCTTTACTAACTCTGCGCCCAAAGCGAGTGACTCGCTCGCCACACCCTAGATCAGTGATGGCAAACCTATGGCACGCGTGTCGCTGGTGACACGCCGAGATATTTTGAGTGACACGCATCGTTTACGGACGGTCTTCGGCCTTGAACAGTGGTGCCATAATTTTTCCCTCTACGTATTTTTGTGAGAACTTATTCTCGGCGTTAAATAATATTAAAACCAATTAAAGAAACCGACTGACAGATGAAGTTAGTAGCGCTTGCTTGGGCTTGAAGTGCACGAAATACCAACCTTCAACTGAAAATTTAACAAATGCAATTCAGCAACAAAAAAGTCACTAACGTAAAGAATTATTTGTTTTTGCTTTTTTAATAAATAAATATATCAAAAATATAACTATTTTTTTTACTAGGGCTGCAATTATCACAAAATTATGAATATTTCTAGACGTGACACGGCACCCGAGTTAAGCTAAGTTTTTTTTTCAAATTTGGACACACCGAATTCAAAAGGTTCGCCATCACTGCCCTAGATCCAACCCTGTTTATTAGGTTTTTCGGATTACCGATCAATGTCCCGCTTTAATATTGGTACCTAAAATCGGTCCGAAAACCTATTTATTGTCCCGCATTCAGAAACAGCTCGGCAGCGAGGTGTATTCAAGTTATTTATAAAATAAATATAAGCACCTGTTGCAGAAAGCAATTTTAATTCGTGCGGGAGCCAATCTTTGACGAGATCTCCGCTCCACACTCTGACATAAGTAACAATGCACTTCGATAGATAAGGAAAAGACTGTTAGGCGGGGCGGTATAAATGCAATAAAACCGGCAAATTATTCGAAATAAGGTGGCAACCTTAATAATTTTTCACCTCATTATAAAGGCGCTTTGTAAGAATATAAGAATGTAAGAATGCCAAAATATCACCGCGCGGCCCTGACCCAACCTAAGGCTAAATTATCATATACCTATCACACAATAACTTTTAAAAAAATAATATTTGTTTTCAACGACACAATATTTTGCAAAAAACTAATATAATCAAAAATTCCTGTTGAACTATTTCAGTTCCCACTAATATACATTGCTGAGAATTTTTTAAGATTTTTAAACCAACCCCTCTGGAAAATAAGGTGTTGGACGAAGTTTCTTGATATTTTTGGAGAACATCGTGTAAAAATATTTGTTTTTTTCAAAAGTAATTTTCTTTTCCGTTTATCTTCTATCGAGAAGTTATTTGATAATAGTGCAATCTATTAGTGTAAACCTAATCAAATTAAAATATATATATATATATATATTTATTTATTATTTTGTTTAATACAAATTTGGTTATATTTTTCGGACGATACGTTTTTTTGATATCTTAGTATTTTTCCTATATGCAGGTTAAAGAACTGTAAATCCATGTCAAATTTCAATCTCTAGGTCTAGCAGTTTGGCCACAATTTCTACCGTACAGACCAACAAACAGACAAACAAATGAGTGACGGTATAAGGGTTTTTTGGTCATACCTACAAAACCCTAAAAATTAAATTATTACAATTTTTGTGTAAAACAAGCCACGTCTTATTAAAACTACACAAGAAGTGACTGCAGTCAGATCAGCAGGTCAATCAGCTGTCCGCAGTCAGCTGTTTTTACACATAGAAATCTGTTTGCCCTAGTTATTTTCAAAACAATATATTATATTACTTACGCAGGAAAGACTAATTTATTGTTAAACTTACAGCCTTAACAAAGTTATATCCTGTGCTGGCTGCAACCCAACTTATTATAATTAATTTTATTTTTTACCATCTGGCGTAAAGTACTTTTAGGCTTATTAAACACGGCCTCTCTCTAATACCCTTTTCACACTAGATCTTTAAGACGAGTGAACTTAAAGTTCACCGATGTTTAAGATCGGTATGCTTTCACACTTGATGTTTAAATCTCTGGTGCTGTCATCAGCTACAGTAATTTTGTCCTTAAGTTACCGTCATGAAATTACCAGTTTTGAACTGTCTGCGCAGACGCACATTTTGAATTATTATAAACAAATAAGGATATTTCATTTCATTCTACAATAAAGAATATATTACACCTGTATTAACATGTAAGTCGATACATTTTATCTCAATTATTGTAACTCTGTATTTTATTAAACACATTATTAAAATAAATAATTTTATTATAACAATAAGTATAAACTTCTTATAACGTCGATATAATACAGTATTTTTGTTTATGATAATATAAAATGTTGACAGCACAAATTCAAGGAGTATTTTTTTATAATAGAAATTAAGTTGGCAATGCGGGCGAAGTTTAAGACGCAGATCTCTGTCTTAAACATCGGTCGTGTTTAGACGAGGCCGTACGGTTTCACATTAGCGTTTAAAGATACATTCACTTTAACATCCGATCTTAAAGATCTAGTGTGAAAAGGGTATAAACACAACAAGTGCTGACCAAAAACCAAAATTCAAGTGATGACAAAAACTTATCATACGTTATGGATATTGGTCTGCCATCTTGTGTGGAATTTTGGTACTAGGGATGAAATATGTAACTGAGTTTTACATAATTATTTTGAATTTATTATTAATATTTTCGGTGTTCAAAATATTGTATACCATCCGTGTGTAAAGGACTTTTTTCAATCTCGTGCTACTATTTTCGGCACTCCTCGGCTAACACTTGCTGAAAATTCACACTCGATTAAAGAGACCTCCTTTACACACTAACTGCATAAATAACTTTTATCTACTACTTGCTCTAAATATGTTAACCACAGTGGCGGATCGTGGAATCCTCTAGTGAAGGTGCTGCAACCAGAAGTATAAAATATATATATCCCAGCAAACATTTTTATCCGGACCAGTACTGGTAAAGCACATACTCGCCGGCATTGAAAGTAATGGGCCAGTGCTGGCATTTCGTACTGGGCCAGTACCCCGGTGTCCCGTGGCCCTTAGCTGGTCCATTGATGTATCAGTTGCTGGCCCAGCAACGGTAAAGTGCATTGAAAGTAATGGGCCAGTGCTGGCATTTCGCACTGGGCCAGTGCTGGCATTTCGCATTGGTCCAGTGCTGGCATTTTGCACTGGGCCAGTACCCCGGTGTCCCCGTGGCCGTTAGCTGGCCCAGCAACGGTAAAGTGCAAAATAATCGCATTAGTTGCAAGATTTATTTCTGACAGACTAGTGCTTATATTATACCCACTCTCTAGTGTTTCAAATGTAATATATGTGTACTTACCCAGTATTAAAATAAATTAATGGTTAGGTGCAAAATAAATACTCATTTGGCCATTTTCACCATCGTTGAATAAATTTATTTAACAAGTAAAGTTGACAATATCGCATCGGTTTTAAACTATTAATGAAGAAATTAACATTGCTGTCAATAGAATGATGCGATATTGTTAACTTAAGTTGTTAAATAAATTTATTCAACGATGGTAAAACTAGCCGATTGTAAATTGAATTAACAGTTATAATTTATTGATTTATTTATAAATATTAAATAAATATAATTTCAGGAATAACAGGAATTAGTTTCTTTAATTTATTAATTTAATGAAGAATTTTAAGAAAATGGTTTTCTGCCATTTCGGTCAAACCAATTTCATCCTAAAGATAAGGGGTGACTAATAATTTTCGCCAATATTCGTCTTGTATTATCTACCACATCTTTTCCCCCTGACTTGAAGAGTGCCAACCTAAAGAAATCATACTTGTTAAAATAAATTCAATAAACAAATTTTATAAGCATTAATGCTATAAGCTGTTCACTTTTGTAAGAACAAACTAGATCTGGTTATTTTGGTGATTTTTATAGTGTATTACTGACTTTTAGAAACTTGGTTATATTGTAAAAAAAGCTTTACAGTTTTGGATTAAGTTTGTATTATTTTAGGTTAGTATTATATTTACAAAATATTTAAGATGTCACTATTCAAAATGAAATATGACAAATTATATTTTTTAAATGACATATTTATAATCTTGTATCAGATTTATTAATAATTGAAAATTTTATTACATGAAAAAACTATGATTGAACTAAACTAAAAATTAAACAATTTAATATGAAATAGTTTGTGTAAACTACGTCCTTAAATCTAACAAAACACACACAAATCACAATAAAAAACTGTATAATGGTCACAATCAATAACTATTCAAATACACATCTTTAAAAACTATTCACCAACACGTCCGAACTTATACTAACAGAATATCACTTGTACCGACCCTCGAAGGCCACGCCATTAGGGTGTTTTATGACTAAGAACGGTCAGACTTTTCAAATTATTACATTAAAAAAAAGTTATAAACATAAGCACTGGCCCGCTAGAAATAACCTTGGATTAATACAAATAAGGAATGCTTATAAAATGCTGGTAAAGTACTTCGTATAGGCAGAGTGCGAAATACAAATGTGAAGTACATTATTAATACTGGCGTTGCACTTACTTCTGGTGCCAGCAATGTACCAGCGTAAAAGCAGTTTGCCGGCGTTCGGCCGTTAGTTCAATGTTTGCTGGGATACGATTACAAATAAAATTATATAAAATATAAAAATATTACATTTTCTGATTTAATTTGTATTAGCAAAGTATGTAGAAGAAAATGAACTTTTTATGTGCTGTACAGAACATGCGATATCCTGCATTTTTACTTTGCATTTATTATATTCATCTTTTGTTCTTTAAATTCTTTAAAAATTAATTTAATTTTAAAAGAATTTGATTTACATTATTCTTTGCATGCACACAACTTTAGGTGCGTTCGGCATAACTGTGCAGTGTTAACTCTGTGCCGAGCAAGTTTTTTGTCACGTGACCACTGTGCACACTGTGCAAGAAAGTAAAATACGAACGCTTTGTTCAGATTGTGCAGTTATTCTTGTTATTCTAACCTTTTTTTTGTAAACAAATAAATTACGTGTGTTTGATTATATGAAGTCTGTCTCCTGCTACTTGTTTCGTACGATAATATAAAAATGATGCATGAAGGTTTTGGGATGCTTTTAAGTAATATAAAATAAATTTTACTTGTTGAGGAAGATAATTCAGAAGAATTTTCCAAACCAGAAATTATTTTGGAAAAAGTGTTTGAATATGCAGAAAGTACTGTTCCAAACATGACTATAAATCAATTTAAAGTACATTTCCGATTGTATCCAAAAATTTTTTTGTCTTTTTGAGTGTATTTACATGTTCTATCATGAGATTCATATCTGTACTAATTATTTTGCAAATTCTGCAAGCATGATATCTTGATTGTTTTCACTCATATTATTTTGTAGAAATAATAACTTATATTTTTACTGCGAATAACACTATTGCACAGATTGCCGCACGATCTGAACTTGTGATGACTGTGCAACACAAACTGCACTGCACGATATTTGCCGAACGATTTTCATGCAGCACAGAGCACACAGAAACTTTATGTCGAACGTTTCTTGTGTAAATTATGCAGAATGTGTAGATTATTAGCTTATGCCGAACGCACCTTTTATAAAAAAATATGAAATATTTAAAAATCAAAAATATCTGTAAAAAAACGTCCACTTCGCAAGCTTTTAACTACAAACGTGTGCAGCTCCAAATGTGTCTATTTACCCATTACCCCCCCTCAATACCAATAGCCGCGTTATCCGAGCAACTGGAACTGACAATGTGTACAGCACTTGATTTGATATTCATTGTGCATCATAACTTGTAGACAGTTTACTTGTTTTGCCCATTTAGAGAGAGAGAGAGAGAGAGAGAACATAAAAGCAGTGACAGCACTAGCTCTTAAAATATGGGGGGGGGGCAAAATTGGAGTAAAACTTGGGGGGGGGGGGCAGGACATATTTTCTTATCGTTTACATACAAAAAAGGTCCTCACTTCCAAAATATATTTTTTTCCAAGCAATTCTAGGGGGGCAACTGGGGGCCAGAGCAACTTGTAGCCCCCCCCCCCTCCACACCCTCCACTAGCACCGCCACTGCATAAAAGTCTGTAATACTTAAATTAATTTAATTTTGGGGGTGCTGCAGCTCTTATGTACAAGCCAACTTTTGCCTTGGCTTCCAACTTATAGGAACACAAATCTCAGGCTGACGGACAAAAGCACGTAAGTCAATTTATGTAATTGTGCAGGAGATATTTTTTATCTGTTACTCTAGCTTTCTGGCGCTAGGAAAATTTGGTGTCCGATGTGTATTATACCAAATATGAGATGTATTCACTTATGCTCGTCTGTCAGAATCTGTATTTATGTTGTTTTGTCCGCTAGCTTTAGTACAGTTTAAAAGTAGTTGATAACGGTCAGATAATCAAGTTACCTAAATATTTTGACAACAATTTTGCTAGTTGGAGAAACTTGAAACCAGAGCATTATATCAGCAGTGACAAGCAAAGAGTTAAGACACTTTTCACGGGCGCCCCAAATATTTGTATCTAATGGGGTCATATTTAAGTTTTACAACTAATATTTTACAACAAGAAAACGTTGTATACATTTAGGGCTCTCATATAAATGAATGAAAGTGAAGGGCTATCATTTCACGGTAGGTATAAATGAAAAGTGAAAGACTTTTTCTGACCTTCAAAAGATTTACAGGTAGAAATGAAAAGTAATGAAATGAATATTTCTTGAGTTAAAGGTATTATGTTTAACGGTGAGATAGGAGAGATTTTAAAATTCTATTATTACTTGGTTTGTATTGTAATATTTTGTATTGAAAGTATTGTATCATGTAACCTGATATTTTGGTAGTTGTGAAACATTTTGTATAAACACAATTATGGTTAACATAAAATTTAGTTCCGATTCGCAAGTATTTGAGTACAATAAATAAAACCAAAATACTTAAAAATCTTAGATGTAAATATAAGATGCAGTTTGAAGTGACATCCAAATGGTATTGTTACCTGGTTACAATAAGATATAAGACGAATTTAGTGATTTCAAAATATATTAAACTACTTAAAAATTGGACTTATAGACTAATAGACAACAATAACACAAGCAATAAATACTACTAGTCACTGCACTTATACCACAGTTAACTATTCCAGATACATCACCGTGCAGTCTAGACTAGACCAGGTATTTGATTAACTAAATCACTCAGTCACCGTACTGAATTCCACTAACTCAGTATCACCATTTCAGTTCAATCACTTGTCTAACTCCACGCTTGATGTTGAATGCATGAAACTTGAAGTTCTTAAAGATTCGCTTCACTGTTTGAATACTACTGGCCTTTCCGGCTGAGGGTCGCGCGCCTTTTAAGCGTACCCTAAAACGTTCCATAGATTTCTAGAACTTTCGGGCAACTCAATGTGTAAGGTTCGCCGTCCGCTTCAAAGCTACAATATTCATTGGCAGAGTCGTATTCGTAACAGTATCCAAGGCCGATGGAAGCGGGCATTCAGAACATGCGGGCGCCACTGCGAGGGGGCGCCAAATTAATGTAAAAATAATTAGCGTAATGTAATTTTGTAGCGAAGACCTTTTTAGGGTTTTGTAATTGGGCTTCCCTAAACATATTATATAAAGTGATGTTCTCAAAACAAAAAAGGGTCCTTACTTTTAAAATATAAGTGGTGACCTAAAAAAAAAGGTCCTCACTTTTAAACAACAAGTGTTGACCGATGACCAAAAAAAAGTCCTCACTTCTAAATGATAAGCTGAATTAAGTCTTGCCTAGAGGCGCCAACAACCCTCGCGCAGGACCTAAAGTATCTTTGTTAGTTAGTTAGTTAAAATTTTTGGCGCACAGCAACAATGGCTATTTGCGACTAACGCAGCCCATTTACATGAGTACACTAAATTTTTAAAAAACAATAAATTAAACGATAAATAAATAGATAAAATCAGTAAATTTATGCATACTTAATAAAAGATATCTTGCACTGGCAAACACAAATAAATAATATAAAAAGTCTGTTTGAAAATTTGAACAGACTCAGGGTGATGGTAAGAGGCTGTAAAGAGGCCGATTACCATCGAATATCACAGTCAATAACTAGGAACACATTAAAATAAGGTGCAAGACTTCACACATAAAACAATAAGTTCGATTTTCTCTGAAAGAGTATCAGCCTATCCATGAGTACCCTGTCGTCGCCTAAAGAAACTGACAGGTCATAGCACAGGCCTAACCTCTCCTCGAACTGTATACACTCAGTTAAAAAGTGTAACACGGACAAATCTGTTTTGCACGTCTCACAGATAGGGGACTCTTCCCCTCGAAGGAGGTGTCCATGGGTGCACCAACAGTGACTTACATGGAGGCGTGTGATGGCGGGTTCCTCCCTGCGGTTAATCCTGCAGAAAGAACCCCATGGTTTAACGTCTCCCTTAATCTGTCGCAACTTAACGTTCTGTGTGTGGCTCGACTCATGTTGCCACATGTCTAAAACCAGGTGTTTCAGACGACTCTTTGCAAAAATGACACTTACATCAATCATAGGTCTGTGGGAGGCGGCTTTTGCAGCTGCATCTGCCGCTTCGTTGTCTTTAATACCAACATGTCCCGGTATCCACATCAGCTCTATCCTCACATTCTGAGCATTCAGATGGTGGAGTAGCAACCGGATCTTTAGTACAAGAGGATGCACTGGATCTGGATCTTGGATACTATTCAGAGCGCTCAGCGAATCCGTCAAGATAACACTTGACCGACTTTGCTCTGACGAAACAAAACACAGGGCCTTGAAAATAGCGTACAGCTCAGCAGTGTACTGAAGTATCTTTGGATTTTTAGTTAGTTTAACAATATTTCTTAATTTTACAATACTATAATAAAAAATCTGTATGAATTATATTGCTACCGTGTCATTTTTGTGATATATAATCCTTTACCTTTTATCTGGAATAAAAGGCTTTACCAAAGCTTCGCTGTTGCGAACACAAAGAAATATTACGTACTAGCTGGAGTACCCGTACCCGTACTTCGTACTTTTGTTTGCTTATTGGACTGAATCCTGATGCATCCTTTATTCTTTTTTCGTTCTGAACTTTGGACTTTAAAAATAATATCAATTTCTTTAACGATTTACTCCTCGTTGATGCTATTGTACTTTTAAATTTAAATTTTTCTTCGGTCAGTTCCATAGGATCTTCGGCAATTGCAGATGGTAGCTGCCATATTTTTAACAAGTCTTTCGGCAGATAGCATTTCACCAAGGAAAGAGCATAGCAGCATACTTCTCACTCGTAACACCCAACGATTCCAGAGCCCTTAAGTGGCATCAGAATTAGAAAAGTGGTATCGTTTCTTTCTTATTAACTACTTTTTAGGAACTAATATTAATAATTCTCTTACGTAAACTTAAACAAATAATTATTCCCGACCGAATCTATTTTTCATACCGTTAACAATTTTTTTATAATTGCTAGCGCTTGGTGAAATATTGTGAACATAATCTTGCGTACGACTGCCCTCTACTATCGCTTTTATTAAGTACTGGAACTTATCTTCAGCTGCTAGTTCATCTTCTTCATCGAATTTTTTAAACTGCCCCCAGAATTGTAACCAGTCTTTCAGGTTACCATCGAATTTCTTGAATTCTATCTCTGGTGGCTTAAATTTTCGTTGTATTCATCGAACACAGCGGTTTTTTATTCATATTCTGTCAGTAATATGTCTAGCCTGTCAAATTCATTGTCCCTCTTTTCAGGTAACTACATATTGGCTTCAACTTCAATTTTACCCTGCTGTTCTTTCTTCAGGTCTAATAACACCTTTTCGTGCAATTTCGTTAGCTCACGTCTATTTATTGCCTTTGCTTTCTTGTATCGTTCCACGATTTGTGATTTGATTCGTTCTATATTTTCCAGCTTTTAACTTGACGCTAAATTTACAATATGTTTACCAGTCCTGTCACGGTCGCCTCTTATGTTGCGAACACAAAGTAATATTACGTGTGTCTTTTAGATAACAGTTGGAAAACTATTTATTTCAATACAAAATTATATTCTTTAAAACAGCTATATGAATTAAACTTTGTTTTACAATAATACAAGACAAAACATAATTAACAACACAAACATTAGTTAGTTGTTTTTTTTTTTTTTTTTAACTACCATTTGCTGCCAACACTAATTTTATAGAGGAACGCTTAAGACTGGAAGTAGATAGAAAAACATTATTCCCGACAACCAAGCCGGCTTTAGAAAGAGAAGAAGCGAGATTGACAATATATACATATTAAAACTGAAAATGTTTTAAAAACATCTATAACGAAATATTTCTAATATAATATTTTATAGTCGACAGAGAAATAGCAAAAGAAAAAGATAAAATCTACGCTTTCTTCACAGTCCTCAAATCGACCTTCGACCTAGTAGATAGACATCTACTGTGGGAGTTAATAAGGAAGAAAGGTATCAACGAACATCTCATTAAAAAATCAGCTGTGACCACCACAGGACCTACCGCCATCACAATGTACTTGTTTAATTTATGCAGCTACTTGGCCTAATATTTTCTAACAGAAATATTATTTATCATGACCATGGAAACGTTACATATAAGTATGAAAAAATAGATACGTAAAATTTCGAAAAACTTTTCAAAATTTTTCCTTTTATCAAAAAATGTCTCAAATAAAAGTTGTTAGTTATTGCTTTTATAGCAACTTTTGTTACATAATTTTTTTCGAAATATTTTTCTGTTGCTAAATATTTGCAAAAATCTTAAAATCTACACGAGTACACTCCCATTTCTAGTCAACCGATTTTTACCAAAAGTTGATCAACTCGTGTCATTGATATCAAAAGCTTAAATATGAAGTTTCATAAAAATCCTTTTAGCCGAATTTGCTCTGCACGTGTACACATACAGACGGACGGACAGACAGGCAGACAGACGGACAGACAGACCGACAGACATCATGCTAAAAATAGTGAAAACGTTATGTAGGGACCTCAATTTGTGGAGATCTATCGAAATCTCGAAATGTCAAAATCGGTATGATCACAATATCTCCCTTATATATGTTGGCGGCAGGTAAAAATTGAAGAAAACTACGAAGAATCCTACAACGTGATAAGAATAGGCGAGAAAGAGGGTGCCAAAATCTGGGCAGAAAGAGGATTAAGACAGTATCCTTTGAGCCCTATTTTATTCTCTCTGTATATATCGGACCTGGAGGAAACTATGAAGAAATAGCAAGCCGATGAAGTAGTGAGAGGAGGCACCAAGATATGGATACTAGCCTACGCGGATGACAGTACTCATAGCAAAAAAACGCGACGATATAAAAGAGATGAAACTTCCGTTTTTGTTTTTACACGAGGATCATCCGAGCTGTGGTTGCTTCTTAACCAATTTAGCACTATCGGTACTGGATCCCAATCTATTAAAGGCAAACCATTAATAATTAATAACCACTATATTACTTATATTTGAAACGATCAGTCTGTTTCGTTTTTCTGTGCATATATTATTTATTCATAAGGCTAAAGCCTCTTTCAGCTTCCGCTGAACTGAAGGCTATGGTCATCCCCTGTATCTAAAGAATTTTAACAAGCGGTTCGCCGAACTTAAAATTTCTTAACAAACGGTTCGAGCGAACCGGGTGAACCCCATCACTGGTTATACGGAGAACCGGTCGACGTAGTGACAATCCCCCCCCCCCTTTCGCACTCTCTGATTTTCATAGTCTGAAGTAGACAATTTTCTTTTTAATATTGAAAGAATTGAAAACCCTATAATTATTGCCAACTTTTAGTAGTGGAAACTAGAGGAAAAGACAGGTGCCCTTTCCCCATGACATATTAATAATTTTTTAAACTTTTTTAAAATAACTTCTTCACACATATTTTAAACCAGCGTTTCTCGACCGAAAACTTACCACAGACCAGCAAAATATCAAATTTTCTACTACGGACCACTAAAAATAATAGTAGTGGTAACATTTTTTTATAATAAAATAAAATAAATATATTATTAAACATATTTATTTTATATGAGATACTACATATAATTTTTCAGTAATAAAAAAATCATAAAAATCACTGTAACCAAAAAATCGCAAAAATAATAATTTATAAGCTTTTCGAGGACCACTAAAATTAAGCCAAGGACCACCAGTGGTCCGCGGACCATCGGTTGAGTAACACTGTTTTAAACTATTAATTACAACTCCAAAACTCATTTTATTGCGGTACCCCAAATTTTATCGGCAAAACTTAGGAATCACTGGTCTAACTATAAAACTACTTTTAATAAAATAGTTTGCTACAAAGTTATACAAAGCATCTCCAACAACAGCTATTAAATTCAAACTAATAACTGAATTATTGCACAGTGTTAAGATTGTATTACTGTAGCAAAGAAACTATATATCAAATAATTATATTTAATTCCTTCCACTACACCACCATTCTTTCATCTGAGTTTGACTGGTAGTATAAACAACAATTAGCCATATTTTACATTAAAAATACGAAATTATTAAAAATTATCAAACATAATGACTTAAAAACAATGGCAATAATAAATTACAATAAGGTTTAATATTATGAGCATTAAATTATTCAAAATTTCTGTATGTATCTTTCAATATACTTCTAACCTCGGTAATTGATATGACATAATATTTTGAAGTTATGAATGAAAAATAATGTAATATTTTATTTCAAGTGAATTTTTATGTTTTAGTTTTTCAAATAACTATTATTAAATGTATTTTATTAGCAATTATAGTTGATTTAATTCAAAATATTTAAACAAACTTCAACCATATGGTACCTCACTTTTTTAAATAAAAATAAAATTAGTCTTCTGGTTTATAAATTAAATATATATCAAAATATTTTAATTTTGGTTAGTACTGATTAACCAGTTTATATAATGCTATATTCCTTTGCCCCACTTCACCTTTAACAGCGTTGAATTACTGCATTGAATACACAGTTACTATAGAAAAAATTTATTTATGTAAATTTCATTTGAAATATGTATACACGATGTTTAACAAAATGAATGTTACTTAAAAATAGTTATAAATTATTTGATATCAACATTCAATATGAATAGTAGGAATTACGATAAAAGTTTAGCTCTAGAACTGAACGCTAGGTAAGCAACTACAAGAGACAGAGCAGCAGCAATGAATTCAGACTTCAACCATGGTCCCATGTATGCTCCGGAGTGAGAAAGAGTGAACTTCGATATAACTGGAACGTTGGTGATAGCTTCTCCAGCACGTACAGCCTTACGGTATGCTGCATAACCTTCTTCATCATACAAAGTAACATCTCTGTAGCCAGCAAATGCGGA
Organism: Liopterus haemorrhoidalis; assembly: GCA_963971575.1. Taxonomy (NCBI): domain Eukaryota; kingdom Metazoa; phylum Arthropoda; class Insecta; order Coleoptera; family Dytiscidae; genus Liopterus; species Liopterus haemorrhoidalis. Next base: position 47,196,106 of record OZ020614.1, on the reverse strand, counting down.
AGCGATATCTTCAACCCAGCTTACCTATTCAAATATATTATAAGAAACAAATATGTGAAAATCTAACCTCAAATTACCTGGTATTTATTATCAATGGTCCTGGAAACAGGAACTAAGTTATCCCCATATGCAGCGTACAGATTAGTGTTCTCTTTAACATTATCGCATGATAAAGAAAATTCCGAAATAAAGGCTATGTGAGTTAAAACTGTAGCATCTTCGTTCGTAAATGTTTTTACTCTAAGTTCTGGTTCTTTGCAAGTAGCTAAAGTCGATACAAATAAAGTGCAACACACAACACTGAAAATAATTTGTTTCACCATATTGTTAGTTTGTAATAGAACTTTATATATAATAAGCTACGTCAACTTAGTAAGACTAACTGTGTTTGAGAGAAATTTTAACACGTTTGAAGAATCGAAATTGCAGTTTTCTTTTCTTATTGGAATAGTCGTCGTCAGCCAACGTGTCAAATTGTATTACCATCTAGCGGGGATAAGTTACAATACACAGACCACTAGGGGAAACTTCCTAAGCGCCCTGACATCTGTTGGCAATTTGCGAAAGATATGAGAAAGACACTGTTTTGTTCAGTGGAGAAATACGTGTTTTTTTGTTTTGTATTTTATTTTTGTAACTCATGGCAAAAAAAATTACCTAATGTTTAGATATACAGTACTTTATTTTCCCCCAAACATTAGCCCATTCAAAATAATGTAATAAACTCTAATAAATACAATCAGTTTAGGTTATAGACCATATTTAGAGCCCTGCAAATCCGCGGGTATCCGCAACTTTTCTGCGGATGTGGATAAATTATCATTTAAGCCATACGGATGCGGATAAAATTTCTTATCCGCTTATCCGCAATATCCGCGTGAACATTAAATCTTTGGTTACTTTCGGAGAAACACGCGATTGTGTTCTGACTACGCAGTCCTCGGTTACCTTCGGTTATCTGTATACACATGTGATATTTTGTAGCATTCTATCTCACTCTATCTTATTATCATTAAGACAAATTGTCCATGATCGAGATTGTGTTGAAACAATCTACTTTTTTTTATTATTGTATATAGAAAATAATATTTTGGACAAAAGTTGCTTGGTGCACTTTCGATGTAATTTCTTCTTACCTCTGCTCTAATTCTGACTTTTAAATTTAATAAACGCTTTTTTTATAAAATTGATTAGTAAGCTTTATTTAAATACCATAATTTACCTATATACATTTTCTCGAAAATTTTATTATATAACCTGCCAATTGTTTTATACTACCCGAAGTAAAAAGTCTTGCTGATTCCAAAAATTGAAAAATGACACATGTGGCTATTTGAAAAAATATGAAGCACCTTCTACTAAGTGACTTTTCTCTATTTTTTTTTTTTTTTTATTCAAATATATAGTATAGTATAGCCACGTTGCATTACTTTTTCCTCGCCTTGGGAAAGGTAAAACTGACGTGAGATGTAAGTTGACATTAATATTATACTTGACAGTACCATCAATACGTATTTCATGAGCAGCAATCTGCTCCGAACGAAAAAGGACGCTTAGGCCCCCCAAAATTTTTGTCTCTCTCTAGGTTTCAAAATTATTAGCGCATCTAGGCCCCAAAACTTTTGGCGTCCCTTAGGTTAGTTTTAGTTTAAATCCAAAAATTTTCAGTAGTGTTTTAGAGCAGCGATTACCAAATAAGACGAAACATGTTAGTTCTTTCTAAACTGACAGCAAAACCTGTTGTGCGGATTGTGCGGATATTTTTGCGGATGCGGATTTATTATTTACAAAAGTTGCGGATGCGGATCATGGATATGCGGATGCGGATACAGAAAAGCCTATCCGCGCAGGGCTCTAACCATATTAGTAACTATGTACGTCACAAAATGGGATTCAGTGCTGCTGCCTTGCAGTTGGTTTCCTTTTATTTGAATTTAACATGTTGTTTATTTTTCTAAATTGTATTTTGGTAGTATAAATTAAGTTTTCAAAGTAAGAAAATGCTTCACCTCAAAACTACAAGTCAATTGTAACGGAGAGATTCAAAATAAGGTGGCAGCAGGCGAGATGGCGCGCAGCGGCAGAGCGGCGACACAAGGAAGAAGAGGAGAATCGGCGGCGGGAGAGCAACTGAATGGCGTAGTTCCTGACAGGCGATTCCATACCGGTGTTCATATAATCTTAAAAACAAATAAACTTTGACTCTGAGATCTTTTGTTTAATTATCCTGACGGTGTCCTTAAAAACTATCGTAACACAATATTTATTAATTAAAAATTCTTATTTTACACATTATAATTTAATATGCCATTATTTTTGCAGAACAATATTATTTTGCAGGTAAATTTTGAAAAATTTACGTTAATAATCGTTATTATGGCAAGTAACATAGCAATAAGTCTGTTTGCCATTTCTAAATAGTCTGAAGAAACAATTAATTGTTCACATTTTATACTTGGACCTCTTTCCTCCTCCTTGAGAGAGATATTCTTCTCAGCTGGACTTGAGAATTCGATCACAAACATCTGTTTCATTATTATTATTATGGGGTTTGTCAGGTCTTGACAAGCGTCCACTAATCTCAAACTTCAGCAACCTTTTGAGCCGCGTCATACTAGAGACTAGTGGAGCTAAATACACACGACTGCATCCCAAA